>PQXL01000015.1:0-176634 GCA_004916875.1 Botrytis galanthina
ATATTATAAAAAGTAATCTATTATAAAGCTTATATTTCTATTAATATATTGAAATGAAATATATATATATTGGTGTAAAAGTGGGGTTCGTCAAGTATAAGTGGCTTAGTAATGTATAATCACTTGAGAATATTCATGTCACGGAGAATATTGCTATATTTCTACGCGTTCCTACTATACAGTCGAGAGAAGAAACTTAGGACTCTTAAAGATAGTAGATCATTCCTTGAAATAATCTGATTTTGGATGACTTAGTGTAGATCTATGCAACCAGCGAAGGTGGTATATACCTTGACTTTACTCCAATCTGCGGAGCAGAATGATTGATTCTCCTAGTTACAGTATAGAATTATAATATACTTCGAAGCTATAGTATATATATTTTATAGGAAAAGGATCGGAGGGTCAACTATAATGGGACTCGACTCCCAAATGATGTTATTCCTTTCAAGCATACTCCATCTATGGAGTAGAAAATCTCGATATATTCTCTAGTCGCAACTACTAGGTAGGCCGATTATGATCATTGTAGAAACTTACAATTAGTATTAGACTCAAATTTATCTCCACTTTCAGAAGAAATAACATCGTGTTTGTTTTGGACATTCAGATTATCTCATCTAGTCATGATACCACATCAACCCTACAACCATGTGAGTCCGTTCAGACTATCTCCAATATCATCACACTATCACTCTATGCGTAATCGGTAAGATATTCATATGTTGCAGCCTACATGATTAATCAAAATATATCAAATGATTCAGAATCAAATTCAAAATCAATAGATAGTTTCTCATGAATCTTGTGTTTTGTATCTACTTATGTATCTATCATTATCCCTTTCCATCCACCTTCAAACTCAAAAGTATACTGAACTGATTTGGTAGTAAGAACATTATACCATGAATTCACTCTACTCGAACCAGGCTAGAGTCTAAACTGCGCGGATAAAGTTGAGCGTATATCTATCTAATCATCAACCCCATGCTCATACAAAATCTGGAGAATCCTATATCCTGTATCCCTCCCAAAAGTGTGCAAAGGAAACTATCCTAATCAATCTCCCGATCTCCCAATTTCCCAATGTTCCAATCATCCAATCATCCAGCCCTCTCCAGTCTCGATTCACTTAACAAAATCCGCGATCATTGAATCGTTTTGGACCAGGAAGATGACCTCGAATACCCAATGAATTTCCAGGAACTTTGCTATCCGTATGCTCATTCATATTTTTCAACTACTCTTTATCGTGCTCTGCATTTGCCTTCTTTTTTTCTTCACCCACCAACGTATCCGAAGTATCGAACTTATTACTCCAATGAAATCCTCCTGTGCTATCTGGAATTAACTTTTTTGGTGCATCGCCTGCAACAGTAATTCGTGCCTTCTTGATGACATGTTCCCTAGTAGAAGAAGAAGTCGAAGCTTCAGGAGCAGCTCGCTTTCTAGAGCTCGAAGCCCGGGTTGAATTGATCGCGGTAGCGATATTGGAGGGTTGAGTTGTCTTTTTACCTTTATCATAGGCTGAGACAAGTCTTTCGGGTGCCTGGATGCAAGCAACGGGCTTCTTAGCAGTGAGAAGCTTTCTTCTGTCCATAGTAGGCTTCTGCATGACGGGAGCTCGCATTACTTCAGCCTCTCTAGTGTTCGAAGCAGCCACTACTTGTGTCTTCTGACGAATTTGTTTCTTCTGCATATCGATCTCCGAAACTTGTCCAGAGATGGTTGCATTGGCTCTAGTAACAAGCTCAGTCTGTGCCTTGAATTCAGCACTGTGGCGTTCTTTTTCCTCCTTGCGCGAGGTCTTTTCCTGTGCCAGCAGCTTTCTCAAACCATCGTTGGTTTCCTTCTGGTCTGCCAATTGCTTTGTCAGAACTTCATTGGCCTTTCTTTGATCTTTCAATCTCTGATACCGAGCATCGGTCTTCTTCTTGATCCGAGCTTCATCCTCGCGGTGTTGAATAGCCTTCTTTGCCTCAAGTTCGCGACGTCTAACATCTGCTAGGTGCAATCCTTTTTGTAATTCGAGCTCGTGTGTTAATGCTTTACTGGCAGTTTTTAATTCTTGTATAGAAAGCGGAACAGCAGCCATATCTGGAGCAACAGCACCAGGAAGAGTCTTGGTGGCCGATGAGGAAGCTTCGGTGACAGAAGAATCATTCGAACCAACTGAAGAAAGTGATGAAACAGCTGACATAGAAGCAGAAGCAGTAAAACTAGCTTTAGGTAAGGATGAACGAGCGGAGATAATTGCTTCAGCATCCTTCAAGGCTTGAACACCGGCAGGACCATATTCAAAAGAAGTGGCCTTGAAGATCGTAAAGTTATTGTTATTGCTCTGAGGAGAAGAGGAATTACCGTAACCTAACATAGCATCAATTTCAGAGCTATCCGTGTTAGCGATATCAGCGATGTTGAAGAAATCTTCATCGAATTTCTCGGTACTGCTCAAGGAGGCTACATTTTGGTTTGGAATGCCAGCCCAGGTGAAGAAGTCATCGAAGCTACCGGAATTTTGTTGCAGAGCTGTATTTTTAACAGCTGGATTGTTGCCAATGGTGCTGTTGGGGTCTGACATATACGTATTGAAGTCGAAAGATTCGTAAGTGTTACCGAGACTAATATTGTTGATTGATTGATCCGCAAAAGAGAGGCCGGGAAGAGAAATCTCAGGAAGTGGAAGCTGTTCTTGCGAAGGAGCGTCTGCATAGATAGATTTGTATGTATGAGACTTGTAAGCAGCTCCAGGAGCCTGGCCAAAGATAGTAGCCGGAACACCAAAGATATTGAGCGAGGTGTTCGTCGTAGCAGTGTTAGTCAACTGAAAGGCGTTTCCACCAGCAGCGCCAGCAATGTCGAGAGAATTTGATCCTTGACGACGGCGATCAATCTTCTTGGTACGTCTAGTAGCCTTCTCAATCTGGATATTTGGCATACCAGCAGCAGCATAGTTTGCAGCAGTAAGAGGAAGATCCATGGTACCATTGCGAGGAGTCGGAGCTAATTGAAGAGGGATGTTGGATGTGCGAGAAAGGCCACGAGCTTGTCGGTCGAGATATCGTTGAAGGCCAATGTTACCAGCAGCTTGAACTTTAGCGAGGCCGTGAACAGAGACGGCCGATTCGAATGAAGGATTCTCACTCAATCTTTGACGAAGGGGATTCTTGGGAGTGGCACTCTTCTTTCGAGATGGTGTGTTTGGCGATACAACAATCTCAAACTCATCTTGTGGAGCCATATTGAATTGAAGATGTGCATATGGATCGCTAGAATGACCGATTTCTGACAGAGGAGTGGTTGGTGATGCATAGTTAGTGGCATTGTTGTTGTCGATAGGATTGAAGTTGATCATGGTTTCCATGAGATCAAATGCAGACTCAGAGGCAACAGACTCAGCCTTCTGAACGTATGTGCGTTTGAAAACACCGGCCTTGTTGGTAGGTGTCTTTTGGGAAGCAAGGGTGGGAGGGGCATGCATGATACCATTGTTCAAACCAAGACTGCTTTGGTTTCTGAATTGTGCCTCGAAGTAAACAGAATTTTTGACTGTAGTGCTGGTTAGCAAGAGTTGTGATAGTAGGGAATGATTTGACTTACCATAATTATCCCATTCATCTTGGCCGAGAGAAGCATAATGACTTCCAGCAGCATGAGCTCTGAGCTCAGCAAGATTCATAACACGCTCAAGAGCACGACTAGGGTGTCCGAGAGGGAAGCAAAGAGCGCAGACCCATCCCTTGGTGGTTTGGACGCACTTGATATCGGCGGACTTCTTTTGGGCAGAATTTGGGGCGCTATTTGTTGTTTGTGTTGTTGACATCTTGACGTAGCTTCGAAGCAAATTGATGAATAACAAGAAGAATATGGGGAGACTCACAAAAAGTGCGAATGTGTTGAATATATCGAACAGAGTCGTCGTGATTGATGAAATTTGCGACAATAGTTGTAGAAGTAGTTTTTCCACGTATTCGGTGTGATGGTGACAAGAATCGAGATCGAAAATAGGATGGGCAAGTTTCCGTTGGAGTTGAGTTGTTACTTGAGATGGTAAGAGTAGGTAAGTTGCAAGTTATCTGCTGGAGATTCTTTGCACTGATAATGTTGAAGTTCTTGAGTAATTATCGAATGGGATCGAAATTAGAAGAAATTTTGTGTTGGTGCAGATGAAGGCTTGTAAGCAAAACAGAAAGTGTCCAGAATTGTTAGTGGAAGGAGAATGAGCCGTATGTAAATAGGCACGGCTGGTATGGTTGGTGCCGTAAAATCCAATACGGTAGAAGCTAAATCTTCCAAGATTCGCTCTTGACGACGACAATCAATTGATTGGAAAAGTACGGCGAGAGGAAGCTTGACGAGCTGTAGGTGGAAGATGGTAATACGAGGAATAGTAGAGTATATGGGCAAATGAAGCATCAGAATACCGTTAATTGCAACCCGCACGAGCAGCTTCAACAGAGTACTTGATGGTGCACAAGTAATAGGGGTACGAAAGGAATTGAAAGATCGAAGTGTTCTGAGGCTCTGAGATTCTGAACAGATCGTGAAATAAGGAAACAAGTATGCTCAATCGAAGTTGGTTTTTCTATCCACCAGTTGTTCTTTTTTGTTCATGGAAAGAAGAAGAATGAGGAAGAAATCAGTATTCTTAGATGTTCTTCAGTTGTGCAAAGAAATCAAGCTAATAAAGATGAGTTTCATCCATTACATTGAACGTGCGCTACCTTGATGATAGGAGGCTGGTAAAGAAGTCACATAGATTAAATGTCGATGCTAGTGTTTGTTAGAAAGTGAAATAGAGTGAAGTCTTTCATTTGATCAATGGTGAAGGACTTCACGATATTCACCACACATCTCATCTTTATCTCTTCCCAGCCCCCTTCAGAACTTATATGAGATTGAGGATCATAAAGTGAACCTGGAGTTAGATAGAATATAATTTATATCTGCCTTGGTATACTATCTCCTTAATTCCTCTCTTCTGTTGCGACCTGAAGATTGCCCTGGTCTTTGTCATAACGTACCGCGTCGCATCACACCATCTCCATGTTCAAATTTGAAGATAATTTTTATGAATTTCTCACAGATTCTTTCCGTCAAAACGATCTTTCAAAGCCTTCCTTATTGGTATCGTAAGCTCATCGCTAGAGACGTTGACGCTATCCAAGAGCACGTGACCGACTTCGTAGAGAAGCGAAGGGGTAAACCTTGGCAAGGCTATAGGTATCGAAATGAAAAGACTATTTTATATTGCGTGTACATTGCATACAGAGGAAACAATATATCAAAGACAGAAGGTAGCCAATTGTGCTCGAGGGCGAGAGGGTGCATTGCGCGTACTCTCTCTTTTTTTATGAGTGTGTATTTTTCGCTTTTGTATAGCTATAGCCAATTATAGCTATGGTCAATTAAATTTATTCCGATTGCCATTTGTTAGGGTATTTGAGTTTGGATCGTTTTGTGTGAATTAAATTCATCAAATTATTGATGATTGTGGACGGTGTCCTGAAAGTCTCTCACTACTACTTACTATAATTCGTATCGATATAGTAGTTTCAGGCATAGAGAGGTATGAGTTTGAAACTCCTCCTATCATGACTCGTAGCTTTGTTCAATTTTACCAGAATACATATTCTGTAATTCATAATTTCAAAATTCAAAGTGACCAATTCACTTTGCATCATTCATCTAAATTCTCATCTTTAATTGTTCGGCGAATTTCATATTCATTTTTCAAGCCACTTACTCAAAACTAGCGCTTCTCAATGCGAACCAAAACAAAATTCAAAGATGGCCGTAGACCCCATCTCAAATGTTTGAATCTCTATCAAACGTAAGCAACAAGGCAGCTGAGTGGATTTTGTGTTTGCACTGTCACGCACGACTTCCTGTTGTACAATCTCCAGGTACAATTCAAAA
Organism: Botrytis galanthina; assembly: GCA_004916875.1. Lineage (NCBI taxonomy): Eukaryota > Fungi > Ascomycota > Leotiomycetes > Helotiales > Sclerotiniaceae > Botrytis > Botrytis galanthina. The sequence goes on from PQXL01000015.1 coordinate 5,920, forward strand.
TATCTAGATTGCCGTAACTAGGTAAGTTTTGATGATCTAAATTACTAACAAGCGACTGTGCTGGAGTGTTGGAGGTGGTGGTACTAGGGGCGGCGAGTGCAGAAGTACTGTGTTGCCAGGACGACACCTGTCAATTAGAAGCACCTGAGTTGTTAGCAAGGGGTTCTCGATTTCATAAATAGAAGAATCGCCAGTGAAGTGTATTTTTAGTGATGCAGAAGTTTACATGCGGTTTATTTTCCTGTCAAGGGATGGTCAACTGCGAGAATGTTGCAAGAATAGGCGATACTTATGGAAGCAGACAGCGTGATTTTTTCACACTTACTTTTCCTCACTTGATAGATACACAACTCATACCATATTTCAGATATTCTAGTCGGAACTGTTCTCTCATTGGAACGCGTCGTCCTGGCTACAATGAACGAACGTTTCCAGCGGAACGTTTCCAGCGCGACAGGAACAAGGTATGGTTTCAGAAACCAGAGCAAATCACGTTTCCAAGAACCACACAATAGAGTACAAAGCTTCGATAGAAATACCATATAGATACACATCCAACTGAGCAAAGATGTTACCTCGTTAAAATCCTACATGGAAAAATATCGATTCTCACGGCTAAACATCTTTTCCGACCAAAAGCAACAAGATTGACGGCATCAGACTGACAGATACCACCACTCCAAAGTATTGAGAAGCCCTCACTCTCTGTAAAGATACTATTGCAAAACAAGAAACTACTAACACTCCACTAAGGAAACAGGCCTTCTGGCTGCCACAATCCATTTCTTTCATAAAATCCAAACCCCTTTGAGACACACTACTCCCGCAATCTAGCCACCATCAATATCCAAGAACCTCGAGACCCCCAAACCCTTCCCAAATACCAACCTATTTTCATAATTCCCCAATATCCTCTGCACCCGAAACAATCTTCTCTTCTTTCTCCTCCCCACCCAAATATCTCTTCAAATTCCCACTCCTTTCAGCATGCCCGAAAACCCTCACCCAAATCAATCTAAACTCGGATCCCACATCCTTATCAAAAACAGCCTTCTCCAAACCGCTATATCCCTTCTCACCCCCTTCTCGATTCCTCTTTCGTCGCCAAACACCACCCAAATCAATTCCCAATTTCGATCTACTAATCTAGTATGTACGCAGTGCGCAACACACTCCACTCCCTCCACTCCAAAATCTAACACACCTCGATAGCAATTCCTTCATCTTTCGCCCTCCCCCCTTTTCTCCCTTGATCCAAATCCAAATCCAAATCCAACTCCCCCCTGAGAACTCAACAACAAGAAAGCCACCACCCACCCATTCAAGTTTCAACTCCCCTAGCGGGCCTAGCGGGGAGTTAGGAACCCCACCTAGGTATGTAAGCAAAAAAAAAAAAAAGATTTACGAGAATAATCATAACCCTAAGCCTAAACCTAACCCTGACCCTAACCACCAACGCCATCCCCTCTCCTCCTCCTCTCCCCCCCTCCAAAGCACCCCTCCTCTACCCATCAAAAAGGAATAAAAAAGGAATCAAAAAGGAATCAAAAAGGAGAAAGAATACCCAAGCCATCATCATACAAAGAAAGGCATCCATCAAACACCAATATAACGATTCCAAAGAGTCAGAAGCCCAGTAAGCGAAAGAGAGAGAGAGAGATAAAAAAGAATCCATCATACTCCACTCCCATCCTTCCTGTACCACACCACACTTAAGTTTTAACTCACATCATCACGTTATGCATTCATTCACAATACACAATAAATACAACACAATAACCGAACAACACAACAACACAACCACACAGCAAATTACAAACTACAAACAATAATATGAATTCTCCCACCCTAGCTCTATCTCACAAATTTAATCATGCAAAAATCATTAAAACGAAAACAAAAAATTAACATTGGATATCATAACAATTAATTGTAAATAGGATTATGCCCCGTACAAGTGACAACCCATCTCCTCATAGACAAAGACAAAGACGTCCACCCTCTACCAATCTATCCCTATCCCTACATGTATATTCCCTGTTCCAACAAAGTACAGTACCTCTCTAAATCATCAAGCCTCGCTCCCTCGCTCCCTCGCACCGAGAAATAAATAAATAAAAATATAAATATAAACGCTAACCGCCAAATATATGCAAGAGCGAAGCGGAGCTTATACTGACACGAAACCAAGAAGCTTAAATCGCACCACCACTCAGAACCTCCCTACCTAATACTTCCACCTCCCCACTATCTGCCGTTCTCCTCCTTTCCAAGACCCATCTTTCGCCTTTGATAGGATCATCCTCTTTCATATAGCTAATCGACTCCGCGCTTGTTGTAGATTTATGTTGTTTGATAAATGATGGTCTTCGAATCTTTTCAACATCCCCTTCGTGCTCATTCCCTGATAATACATCTCTCGCTGTAGTATTCCCTCCTTCCAACTCAGGGGACGATTGATTTGTATTCAGATTCCCCACATCGCCAATCCCACTCTCCATCTCCTCATTTACAAGACCAAATGCGCTACTCTTTCTGCGACTCCAAAGTGATTGTACAAGCGGTCCTGCGGCCACAGGACTGCCACTCCCATCAACACTCTTTGGACTAGTATTTCCATTTCCATTGCTCCCCAAACTTTTCACACTGGCTTGGCTTCCACCCCACGCACGACTTCTTAGCTTCAACAATGCTTCCATACTCATATCCGAGCCCTTCTCATAACTCTCCGCAATCATCAACTGTGCCAAGCCCGGACTAACCATAGGAGAGCTACCTGACGGCGCATGAAGATGTGAAATTGACATGAAAGAATTACGATTGGAGTATTCCGAGCGCTCAGTGATAGGTGTAAGGTTAGGTTCTCGAGACGCAATTCTACCGCTTTGACTTCTTATTATTCCGTCCATTCCCCGTGGACCAAAATATCCACCATTTATATACTCTGCAGAGCTAGCCGCAGGGTGTGAGTAAAACCCAAATTCTTGGCCATAAAACCCATCCTGGTCGTTTGCAAGCGCTTCTGCATTAGCAGCAGCGATAAATTCATCGTCCTCTAATGCATCATCATAATCGAAATCATCATCGTACGATGGGGATAGATGTTCATATTGGGAAGAAGTATGGCCAGAATCGGTAACCAGACCAGGTTGGTTTTCTTCGCGATCCGAGTCAATGTGAAATAAACTCTGCGTACTGTCGCGTCGAAATTTGCCACTGGCAGCTGCACTGAAAGCAGCCGCTGCGAGAGACGCTTGATATGCAGCAAGCTTGTCTTGCGTTAAGGATTGAGTTATCAATTGAATTGGGGCGGCATCCGAGGTTCTATTTTCAGAAAATGATGGTTGTGGTGCTAAACCTCCAACTGGGCGATTAGCTGTTGGAGACAGCGGTGATAGAGTGTCCTCTTTAGGTTCTCCTGTTGTAGCTGCAACACCAGTCGGAGCAACACTAGGCATTTGTGCAGCCATAAATTGATCTTTTATCGGGCGTCCATATTCATCCGTATCATTGTTGTCAAATAAAGACTCGTCAAAACCGCCAGCATCTCTAGTCTCATCACCTTCCGCCTCCAAACCAATCATGCCATCATCAAAATACAGGTCATCGTCGTCATCAAGTCCAGCCATGTAAGGAAATGATGTTGACTTGGAGCTTTGCTGCTGGGTGATATCATCTTGTGATTCATCTGGAACCTCGGTGACTATACCCAGGCCCTGAAATTTTGATTCTGTAACCGAGTTCCCTTCAGGCAGCTGCTTGTCTGGGAGGTGCAAATTGCCATCTGGAGAGATTGGAGTGAAGACAGAACTAGGAGGATCCGACGTAAGACAAGGCGAGTACTTCGTCATAGCGAAGCCAATCACTTGTCCATTAGAATCACGAGGTGTCGTCGCAGCTCCAGGAGTATACGGGCTCATAGGACTAGGTACGTGTGGTTGAAAGGTAAAGCCTGCAACATTTCCATCCAGCAGATCGGGTTGCGGTTCATTTTTAACGGGAGCAGTTTGTTCCATTTCTTGCTGCTCTTCTGCTTCTTCAATCTCTTCCAAGGTACTAGTGTTGATGCCTGGTATGTCTTCCTCATACCCACCATCAAATCCAGCAAATGCATCCTCTTCGTCATAATCAGCGTTGACACCCGGTATTCTCTCCTCCAATCCATCATCATCCATCATGTCATCATAATTAAAATCGTCATCCTCATCATAAATTTGTTGATCGTCGTTACTGTCCAAATTGTTCTTCTTCTCCAACGCCTTCTGACGATGTCTATCTTCAAGCAGGCGTTCCTGTTCCGCAGCTCCTATCATATCAAAACTGAACCTCGAAGACGTACTCTTCATGTGTTTTGGAATATCCTTTGCCGAAACATCGGATACATTTCGTGCTCGACCACTGTTTTTCGAGGACGGACGTGCTTTAGGTGGAGTTGATGCTGGGTCAATTGATATATGTTTCGATTCAACTGGGCCAGGAGTTTCGGCTTTTGGTAGTACTGGAGGTCCAGCATCCGAGGATAACTTTTGTGCACTCAACCTCTTTAGATCTCCAGCTTGCAACTCATCATTTCCTTTAGACGCCGTGCCTTGATCAACTGGTCTTTGAGTTTCTCGCGCATACATAGGCTTAGGTGCAGTGAGATCAGATAAGTCGTTGGCTTTCCGTACATGAGGACCAGCGGCGGGATATTGTTCCTCTTCAAAATTCTCCGTGAATACCGGTGTGTGATTTCCTGCTTTATCGCTTGTCGCTGAATCCGCATAAGGACTCCTTTGGAACGACCTGGTCCCATCCGCTGTACTGACATCATTATGGGAGACGTTTCGTCGTGGTCCCCTTGGCGCACTAAAGTCGTGAACAACTGTGCCTTTAATTCGAGGATCAAAATTATCATTCGAATTGAAGTTTGTCGTAAGTGATTCCGGTGTTAATTGAGTTATAGCCTGGGAAGTTCTTCGTCGGGCCAGAAGAGCCATGGGATTCAACATCTTTAGTCTTCCTTTAGATGGTTGTGTGGGAGGCGCCTCGAGGGTTGGAGAAGGAATTCGAGCACCCGTAGGTCGTCTCCCAGTCGATTTGAGATCTAGCTCTGGAGTCATCGGCCCAAAGAACTTCTTCGTATTTGAATCGTAAATGGCATTGGATTGTGATCTAGAATGTTCCGATCCAGCATTTCTCGTCGGCACCGATCCTGCATGTTCCGCAGACTCAGACTTTTGATTGCTCGTATATAATGGCGATTTCTGGCTGCTTCCAAACTCCGGACCTCCCTTTTGTCCATTATTGAGTTTCGCATCCACCCAGTTCTGCCCTCGTGGATCATGGCTATGTGTGGTGATTTTTCCATTGAAACTCAAATTCTCAAATGTATTTCCGTACCCCGCGCTCGAAACTCGCGCGACGGGAGGTAAAAAGGGAGGAGACGAAATAGGCGACGACTCATCTTCGAATCTAGCGTCATGAGGTCGTGGAGGATGGCCATGGTCTGGACGTGCTGGCGGTTCAAAACTAGGCACTTCTGGAATCGGGGATGAAGGAGTCGAGGGAATGCGCCGGTGAGGTCGTAAATAAGAGAACATCTTGTCGTGAGAGCTCATACAAGAATAAGCAAGGTCGGAGAGATGTTTTTCAGCAGATGCTCGACAACTCCTTTAGGTTCAATTAATTAACGTTTTCACGTTCATCGTTGGTTCGCATAGGTGATTCAAGGCCGAGTTGTTGGCTGGTCGCAGAAGATAGAGTTTCTTCAATGAAATGGAATATATTTTTAAGTGTACACTGCGCAAGGCAGGTACTCTCGATTGGAATGATTAGATTGGATTGGATTGGGTTGAATGGCAAGGTTTCGGATTGTGATTATTTAGTTGAGTGGTTTATGAATTATAAATTATAAATTGGTAGACTTCGTGACGTATTTTTTCCCAAGTTTGATTTTTTGGAAGCTTGTTAATCCACTCACCCTGAATTTAGGTTTCAAAGGCCTGTTGTGCAATCTCACACAGGATGTAGATAATCGAAAGGTAGACCAATAGATACATACCTAGGTACATAGGTCAACCAACAGATGAATAAATAGATACATAGACAAATATATACCTAGCATACCTAGGTACATATATAGGTACCTATACATAGATGGGGTGATAAATACATCTACAAGAAACCTCTGAAAAGGGGAGTGATGTGCTGGCGAGAAATCAAATGAGCTTATGAAGGAAACAGATATCGACATCTCGGTGCTAGGTAGGGTTAGTAGTAATAGATAGGTATTAAGGAGGTGGGTAGGTAGGTAGGTAGGTACTACTTACTAGTAATAGATAGGTCCTAAGGAGTACTCTGTACATCTAGCTGGTATTTATCTACTTACTACCTAGTAAATAAGTATCTAGTATGATACCACCAGTGTATTTACCTAGTAAGTAGATATCTTTGATAACAACCTTAGAAATGTAAGCTCTTAATAAGTTTAACCTACCAGTACTCTGTGCGTATAATTAATCTGCGATTACTTGCATTTACACCACGGAATAATGGATCCCTCTCTAAAAATAAACCATGTACGACTTACTAGGTAAATAGGTGCTCACTGCTCCCTCAGCTAAGAACCCGTTTATTCAATTGTGACATCGGCATAACTACTCTATTAACTACAGCCTCTTGGAAACGGTATTTAATAGGTCGGGTACCTGGGTTCTATACCTAACTTGCATATTTGGTGGCCAACTCTAATAATATACGTAGGTAGCCAACTCTTCAACATCTTCAACACATATATCAACACTTCAAACGTCTCAGAATCTCTAGTGAAATCATAGTGAAATCATGCAACTATAGATTTCCTTTACTGCTAAGGATAAATACCTAAGAATGATTTGTTATACATAAATAGCTATTCCATCCTCTATCAAATATGTCTCGACCACCAGACAGGTTATAAAGTCATTTTCACTTTATACCTTAATAATGACGCCAGCTATAATTTGTCTCCCCAAAACGCCTCTTTCGACAAGCCTATCGAACTATCTCCATACCCTTTAATGCCCTGCCCTATCATATCAATACAAGTTTAGCTAATCCACATCCATTCCCGTGTCGCTAGCTTCTATCTCGGTCTCGTCTCCACCAATTCCCAACAAAGATTTTTCCATCGGATCGAGACCATCCTCGTCATCATCAGATACCAAACCCAGAAGCTCCTTATCCATATCGTCAAGATCATCATCCCCTCCTGCCTGTACCGTAACATGTCCATTTGCCTGGTGCTTTGGGTTGTGAATGACTGGCTCGTCTGGCTCATCTTCGGTTTCATCGCTATCTCGTGCCCGATGACCATTGATGCCATTGCTTGTCAAGATGCGATTGGTGCCAATAACTCCAAGATTCAAGCCCTTCTGACCATCCCAACGATCAAGTCTTCTCCCGGCACGTCGAAAAGCAGCTGCATACGCTGATACTTCTTCTCCAAAATCATCCTCTTCAGCTTCGAGTTGAACGAGACCACCAAATCCACGTTCTTTGAATGGGTAAGGATTCCTGTGATAGGTGTCATCTTCACTATCGCTGAATGGATCTGACATTGCGTTCACCCTCTGGTAGGCGCGAGCGAAAACGCCTTGCTGTTTACGCAACTTTCTCGCCGAGTGGTGTGCCTTTCTAATACCGCGACTTAGAATATAATCGACTCGTTGGTTCCTGTTTCGCTCGACTGCGATTTGATGCGCAGTTAGCGGTCGATGTCGCCTGGAAAGAGTAGCTGGCACCTCTGGCGCTGGTGATGAACCTTCACCATTCTTTCCGCCTCGATACCTGGAGCCTGCATTAAGAACACTGTTAATACGCATGTTGCTGGAGCCAAAGGCTCGAGGGGGCGGGGTTGAGCGTGTGCTGTCAAGATCGGAGTCGTGTCTGGGGCGAATCTTACTAATCAAACCAGCAGGAGTTCCAACTACATCATCATAACGAGGTCGAACACGACTCATAATAGTAGATGAATTGGAACCCTCATCGAGCGGTAAGTTGAGCTTTGGCTTAGGACCACGTTTTGGAGGACCATTTTCTGCTTGAAAAGCGATTTGATCTGCTTCAATGATACGTTTGCGTTCGCGCATCTTAGTATGACCATACTCTAGCTCTTCCTCTGTATCAACGTTCTCCAACAATTCTTCTTCTTCCGTCATATCTTGTAGTCGTGGAACACCTTGGTTTCTGACGTCGGTATCATAATCTACGCCAGACCCAAATGGATTCTCATCTGCCCCTTCTTCCGTGAAATCCGACTCGAGATAGAACCACATCAACCATAAGAACGCCTTTGCTCTTGACTTGCTAGTGATTTGAGTGTTCATGATGAGATCATAAAATTCCCGGGTTGTAGGGAAATGCAATTCCGTAACCTTCGTGGCATGGTTAGTAAGAACGAAGATAAGGTTGACTGGGTTTGTTCGAGGAATCGGCGTTGATTTGATCTTTTCCAATGTACCAGGTTCAGGGCGATCCTCCGACGCACCCTTCAGTATAGATTTGAGTCGAGGCGCATCTTGAAGCTGCTTGTAAGAGTTCGGATCTTGTCGAGCTTGCAGAGATGGGATGGCATGATAGGTACGCAGTTGTGCTCGCATCTCTGGAAAGACTAAAACGTGATTAATATATGCGAAAAACCGAACAGGATAATTACTCACAATTCAAAGTGGTATTCATGCGACCAAGATTAACCAAAAGGCACACCATTGCCATGTTCTTTGCTGGCTCATGCTCGCTCAGTAATTTGTCCCTCAAGATCTTACTCGTCTTACTACTCCTAGCCATCGTATCGATATAGAGGTCTGCGAAAGTCTGTTTCGGTAAGGTATCATCGTAACCGTTTGTGAACACGGCGTTGTCGTCCTCAAAGATGAGCTTCAGAAAATCGTATTGGATGTCCTTTCTCCATAGAGGCTCTCCGTCATCCTTTTTCAGATGACGAACCTTGTTATTCTGAGGTCCAAGATTTCCCTGCATAGTAGAGGCTTGATCTCTTGCCGATTTATTGCGTGAGCGCGACGACGTATTGCCAGCAGGCGTAGTTAAATTATTATCGGGGACGGGTGTTCTGCGTTCGTCGTCTTCCGTCGTTATATTATTTGTTGGTTTCGTCGTTGCTGATGGAGGGTTTTGGGGAGAGTTGGTATTATTAGTAGTAACATTTTTTGAGGGCGAGGCTTTTGAGTTTGAAGGAGTTGGTGATACATCTTCCTTGTCGGAAGCGACAGTGACGACTGGATCTTGTGAATCTGCCATTTTCCGTCGCTACTGCATAGGAAGTAATCAATCAAAGTCCAAGTGAAAGCAAAAGCAAAAGCAATTGTATCGACAAAATGATAGATGTTGGAATTGCAATCTCTTTTGATTTGATTATTATTGAAATTGATATTCGAATTGAAATTTGGTGAATTAAAACGGAATATTGATAAAAAATGATTTTAATTGCAAATTGATGAAAGATAAAAGATAAAAGATAGTTGAAATCGACAGATGTTGTTTGATGGGAAATTGAAGCTTCGAACTTCTATACTTACTTGGGATTCTACATTTTGACTTAATAAGATGGTAGGTAGGTATAGGTAGCTTTAGTATTATTAGGTCATTAGCTGTGAATTATCCGTAGGTACTATGTATGGTGGACCAGTACTTCGAAGAATGTAGACGTGCTAGAGTATTGAGAGTGCATCTATGGTGCTTGTGGGTCACCGTATGAGCTACGATACGATGAGCTAGCTTGCTTCTCAGTCCAGCTCCCCTGATCTAATGGGGAAAAAGGCGAATATCATACATGCGAGGTAGCTAAGTAGGTAGGTATGGACAACTAACCAACCTTAACTGTGCATATTGGAGAGTACAAAGCAACAGAACATGCAGGTGGGTATACTTCGTATGTAGAATCTTCTCAACTCATAAAGCCAAGGCGTCAAGTGTATCACAGTCACAGGATTGAATACTTGTTCCATTCTATTCCATTTCTATCTCCAAATATCTTTGTCTGCCTCAATCCGCACGTACCCGATATACTATTGATATTTCAGTCTCTTCTTGGCCTACTGACTAATTGTTCACGATTACTCACCTTACGCACGTAGTCCCCCTCGCTGCCAACTGAAAGGAATATGACAGACCCGGCCCCGCCTAGGACACATCGCCCATACCTTACATACCGTGTGATCCTTTACGGTGGGAGCATGGAGCATCAGCTGAAACTTTGTCACGACTGCTGTCTAGACTCTGCAGATGATCTGGCATTTGATCAAACTAACTACCTAGTACCTCCCCGGCATCCTATGCACTGCACCTACCACAATCTGGCGTTAGAGCACTCGTTACACGCCTTACCATTCATCATCCATCAAACGCTTCCCAAATCTGGACATAAGGTTAATGGATCCTCTCGTGAGCCGGTATCCTAGGAAAGAAGAACTGCCAATCCCAAAACGTTTGCAATGTTCCCTATTTCGCCACTCCGAATCTTCCTTCCACCACCTATACCCTGTTTCGGTCGTCCAAAACGCATCAATCCGCTTCCTAAGGATCGAATTCAAGGCATATCCGTTCTCCACACGAACTATACGAGAACTGCCGTTAAGCTCTCATCTCGTTTGTTTTCCTATCTGGAATGCTTATCTACTTTAAAATTTAGGCTGAGTGAGATGCGCAACAGAACCTGTCATATCTGGTAGCACGACATAAGAACCTCACAAAAGCACAGCCTCGGACGTTTATTTCCCCCCACCAATCCTGGTGAAAAGCGACTCGACAGATTTTAACAACCACACCCTCCTTTCTATCTCTCGTACTCATTGCGAACTTCCTTGTCATTGTGTAAACTTCGCAGGTTACGTAGGGTGGTAATCATATCGTTGAGTACTGGCTTACCAATGGTCACATTAACATTCATGATTGGCATTCATGAGACAACCATGCGGTGGCTTCATCAGGGGTTAGCGAGTGCAGTATTACCAGACGCCTATAATCTCACAACTTCCATGTTTTTTTCAAAGGCTTATGTCAAGGTTTTTGCATCGGAGGAAATCTCTATAGAAGTGTAAAAGTACAAAGTGAGCTGAATTCACAAATTCAACTCTGGATATTTGAGCCACACAAAAGTAAGCACCATAGAACATAGAAAATCTAGTATTACATTGGAACAGGCATCAATTGATTTCTGCGCGAGAGAAAAAGGTTGAAAATTGAAAGAAATGAAAGTAGTAAGAAATTGCGTAAATGTATCAGGACATGGTGTCGTTAAATCTATCCTCCTTTTTGTTGCTTGTCCACCGTGCGTATCGATAAAAATGAATTCTTGAATGAAAGTTGAGAATGAACAGAAAAGGCCTAAAGGTGTAATACAGCGTGTATGCCAGGGTATAAGAGCAGCCTGGAAAAGTTTCCAAGGTCGTGGAATGTAATTAGGTCGTTCCGGGTCGCACGCCGTCGTTGCTTTTACACAATGACCAGGTGAGTCATATTAGTTTGATCAATAACCTGAAGTTCCGCTACCGCTGCCAGCTGCACTCCCATAATCGTAATAAGCTTGATCATCCTCATAAGAAGTCGCTTCTCCTCTGTAATAACCTTCCCCTTCATAAGCTGCGTCAGGGTTTTCATAGTAGCTTGCCTCGTCGTCTGGCCGAGACCCGTGTCTAGAAGCATCCTCATGAGCTCTACCTTTCGAAACGACATGTTTCATAGAGACGGAACCCCATGGAGAGCCGCCGGCATCGGCAGTGTCATAGTATACATCATTTGAGTCAGCTGTGTGATAAGAATGGCCTGCGTGCGCACGATTCTCATCATCTCGGTCTTGACGCTCTTTGTCCGCCTTGGTCTTATCACCTATGAAACATTAGTAAATTGCTGAAGCTTGAGTGACATGGTGATAACTTACGGAACTTCCTCTGTGCTAACCTGTTCTGCACCCTTCTTCGCTCTTCCGGATCTGTGATACTGGACCAATCGTCTTGCTTTGGCTTTGACTTCCCAGAAGACGAGCTTTTCCCCTTGCCAGATGAAGATCGATGGGAAGAAGACATTTCGGGTTCTGTCTCAGGTATTGGCTCGATATTTGACTCTAACTTGATGATTTGATCGCAGTCAGGATCCTCAATTATAATGCAAGGAACTTCGGATGCTTCTTCTTGTTCGATGGAGGTTTCGAGATGCTCTAACTTATAGGCTTCTGCCCTTTCAATGTTCAGAAACTGGCTGAGTGGACAGGAAATAGTATACTGACATCAACAGGGGAACTTGATACTTTCGTTGAGATATCCTACCCCTAGACTTTGAGGATAATATGATCAAAATGACGATCGCGCTGTTTGAATTTGCTTGAGAAATGTATGCAGTGCTTAAGACGCGTGAAACGTAGAGCAATAAATGACGACGTAGATAAGAATGCTATAGCTTTCTTGATATCATAGAAGGATGAATGATGGTGATAATGAGCTGATAGTTTTTTGGCAAAAGGAAACTTCCCTACTTTATAGAAACCATATAGCGGCGCGGAGGGCAGATTCTATGGTCGCTTTTGGATATCAACAGATATATAAAGATCTCCATAAGCATATTACAAGAAAAAAAGCAGACCAAGAGTGGATGGAACGTCGAGTAGAAGCACTGCCTCCAGACGGATCATAGATATGACCACCACCAAAACGTGACTGACTATAGGTGGATAAGAGTAGGATATGACTGAACGAACTATCGAGAAGGTCCCCGTTCCTATAAGGCAGCCTCACCTGAATTGGACTACAACCTGATCCAGTGATTGGACTAAGTGTGCATGTGACCTTATACAGAGAAACTCCTCCAAATATCGGACGAGATGGGAAATACGAAACGAGATACGGAGGATGATGAATCTAGGATCATCTTGATAGTGGAGCTTCAAATCGATGAGATAATGGCCTTGCGGCGTGGTGGGGACCATCCATTCTCAGAGGGAGTTGGGGAGGAATTGCCAGGAATCCTTCTTCGCGGCATTGCCGTTTTTGACCGTTCTTAATCGAACAAAATCTACAGTTGAGCTTGAATAAATGAAAATTTGCGGTTTTTTGTTTTCGCCATGAATGCCGAAGACAAGAGGATGATTGGCAATCCACTTGTGGAAATGGTAGCGAGTACCCATTGTTTTTTGAAGATGTTCAGGCAGAGATTCGGTTCCTGCATAGGCTCGTTTACACTTGGCTAGGCTGGACAAGGGATCAATTTGATGGCAGATCAGGCAGACAAGTCCCATGTAGAAAAAAACTTTATGATCAATGAATAGACTCATCTAGGTACGGTCAGTATATCAAGCACACCTATTCTGTAAATGTACCATCTAGGTATCCTTTCCTGAGGTCAGTAGTGTGAGAACGCCGGCGATACATCACGAATCAGTTCACCGAACTCGTCAAATTTTTCTACTTTTAAAGAACATCATCGTATACAGACCTCAGCTACACTCCTAGACGTTCTTTAATGCATTGCGCCGTAAGGACACTTACAATTCTGGTCACTTGTTCTGAGATGAGATGACGCACACATCCATTACCACATCGACTATTTGACTCGGGACCCGTAAATGACTAAACGACGTCGTTATGGAAATGCTTGTTAGCATCCAATTTGAGGTGCCACTATTCGCTCAATTAGTATGGAGAGCGAGAAAAAAGATCAGACGAGAACATATCAAAGAGCCTTGCTGTGCCAAAGAGGCACAGATTGGCTCCCATTTGCCTTCGCTCCTGCGCGAAACGAACGACCCTTTGCTAGGTGAGTATGGGATTGGCCAGCTTGAGTGAATCGAATTGTATTGGCTTAGTAACCTAACATTGCTTCTTATGGTTTCCAGGTATTCCCGAGATCTCTTACGCGAGTCCCGGCCGCTGGGTTAGTTCAATCTAGAGTTTAACTAATTGCTGACCTACAATGCGTTCTTTCTAATGATTGCAAGTGGGTTGTGCGTACATAATCTATGGGATCAACTATCGGCGTGGGTTGTGCAAGTAAGACTATCTAGCGAGATAGTAATCTGGAGGAAAGATCCTCCGACCTTGCAGGAAATTTCCCAGCACAGCCAGGCCCTGGCGTCTTCCACAGCTATAATATCAACCAATACACCTCCATTCATGGCATACAAAAGAGAAAGAATTCTGAATACTTTAAGCCGGCGGGCAAATTTCACTGAAGATGTGGTATCGGGCATATTTAGCGCAATTGCTACAATGGGAGGAGTACGAGGGAGGGAGCATGAGCGAGCTTACGAGGGCTGCGTCCGGGGAATCATAAAATAAGAAACCATGTATCCCGATCCCGTGCAGGAATCGCTAGATTTCCGACAAATCTTGATCAAGGTTAGCATACGGAAAAATGTCGAGGGAAATCTGTAGCAATTGAGGTATTTCGACCAAAGGCGGACGGGAATGGCGTTAACTTGACGTCTACGCCGCGAAACTGTAATCTCACGTGGCCCTAGTGCCGACCTCACCCGTGTAAACCACCAATCGCAGTTCAGGATTTCGAGTTGAAATATAACTTCAATATGTTTGCGTTGATCTGCAGCCTTGCGAGTGATATCTTCTAGAAGGCCATGATTTGTGGATGAAGATCCCAGAACTATCACAGCAGAGCCACCTCCTCCTCGTGAATCCATACACAGCCTCTAATAGAATCTTACATGAACGACAAGATTGACAATCTACTCAATGTTTATCTGGCTGCACGTTTCTCCTCTCCTCTCCTCTTTGCTCGAACTTCGGCCTGTCTCCTTTCGCCTCCATCAATCTTGTGGCCTCTATGATCTTCCCACAATCCTTCTTTAACGACAATTTTTGCCGCTTGCCCTCCTTTGGAGGGTTGTACATGAGGTCCAATAATAGTGTGTGCTCCTTTGATACGTAAACCCTGAACTGGAACCATCTGCCCTGCGAGACTATCCTCTGCACTGCCTCCTGTGGGTACATTGACCACTATTTTTTGATGTCCCGGTGAGGATGTTGCGGTAGCTGTACTATGTCTCGGGTCTGATGACGGCACTTCAACTACACGCAACTCTGCAATTCCATTTTCGATGTGTTGAAGATCTCCACCAATGCCATATTGCCCTTTTCTAAATTTCTCGCGCCAGCGTAGGAGGTAGCGTCGACTCCGGGGAGGCTCAACGCCCAGCTCTCGTAGTTGATCAGAGGTCAATGTAAACAATGCTTTCCATGTAGGAATTTTCGATGCATGCTGGCTCAAATTTCGTCCAATGAGTGTGAGAAACGTTTGAGCATTCGGTACAAATGGTGTGGGACGGGGTACAGGCGGTGCCTTCATGCGATAATGTAGGCTTCGTACTTGATTGCAAGTGGTTGCATCCGTAAATGGGAGAAGAAATGAGGGAATTGGTCGCAGCTGGTAAGGCTTGAGGATCATGATGGGCAGATTCTATAGAGGAAGTCAATATGGCTGGCCATGTTTCGCACAACAGGACTAATCGTCCAGAAAGTGGGACTTGAGGATTCATTGAACGTACGGCAGGAAGGATATACCTGTATCAAAAAGGATTCCCGCAGGTCAAAGTGTAGATACCGAAGGGTAGATAGATTTTATGTCAACTTATGGCGTCAATGTAAGTCAACTTGTGTCAAGCGTTAGAAGGCTATACCTATCTATTTCTGGGAATCCTCCAACTC
This sequence comes from Botrytis galanthina, assembly GCA_004916875.1. Taxonomy (NCBI): domain Eukaryota; kingdom Fungi; phylum Ascomycota; class Leotiomycetes; order Helotiales; family Sclerotiniaceae; genus Botrytis; species Botrytis galanthina. The sequence continues at coordinate 21,609 of PQXL01000015.1, forward strand.
CTACCTCACAATTCGATTTTGACCTTAGTGTTTATTCGAAAATCGAAGATCATGTGACGTATCCGGAATAAAGTATTTCCGACGGTAGTATCGTGGAGAGCGGAATCGCGGATGGATACCTACATGGCTCGAGCATACTTGTTACTACGAGACTACTACTTAGGCACGTGCAAGGTACTTCGTATCTACTAGGTTCTCTTATCTGTTATCACGGTACATGCTCGCTACTGTCGGTGCAGACCTCCTCTTGCCTTGGTAACCTTAAGATAAACAGACGGACAGTCTCTCTCGCGCAAGGCAGGCAGTCACCAGTCAATCAGTCAACCACCCACTATTACAGTCACTTAAAACTGTCATTTCGAATTTATCCATCTGTAATTCGTCTTTCATCTTTCATTAGCCTTATCCAACATTCTGTTAAGACAACAAAACACCCATCATTGTCAATCTACCAAACATACCTATCTTTATATCTGTTGCAGGCGGTAAAAGTAAACTGTCTCGTCTGTACATGGAAGCCTATGTGCGGTCCAGAAGTATACACGTTCTTGAGTGTAAGCACCGGCTCGGAAGTTTGATACAATGGCCCCAGTCAAGCCTGAGCGGGAAAAGGGTTTCGCAATCATTCCCGATGATTCTATCTTTGCACAGGAGTCACAAAGAATGAACAATGCAAAAGATAACATTCCTCTTGAGAAGGCTCCGGTTGTTTTTTTTGCCGATATCACGGATGCCTTGATCAATTATCTTACCACAGATCAGGTAACTGTCATGGTTTACTATTTGTATTTCATGGATTACATTCGAACTTCTTGGCAGCACAACTTTGAAGCTTCTCGTGACTTTTGGAAGTACTAACTCCCTACTATAGAATACGTCAGAAGAACCCCTACGCAAGCGTCAGAAACTAACAACAGGATCGAAATTAGAATCGTCGAACGATGATGTTTTTCGGGATTACATCACAGTCAAACAAGCTTCGCTGGTAGTCAGATGTCTTCGATCAAAGTTGTCGTTAGACTGCACCACCTTGAATAGGCAGAAGATTCGCTTTACTAGCCACTGGGGCCGCCGGCGTGGCAACCCCGAGCCATCTAATATCATCCTTCGAGATGACAATGATAACTCCTTGCTCACCATACCATTATCACTTGAAAATACGTCAATGAGTATTCAAAGCTCCTTTCATGACGTACTCATATGTCTGATGGTTGATCGAGACTCCAAGAAGCGTGCCCAGCAATCAAGTAAGTTGTGGACAGAGGCCGGAATAAGTGTGCACAAAATGGATGATTCGGATTATATTCGCATTGATTTTACTATTAAATGGGAGGTTACAACTAATCGAGAATCGATCCAGCCTCAAAAGACGGATGCCCTGTTGAAAGTATTAAACACTTACTTTCCCGATCCAAATAGCATAAGCTTGGAACCGCTCTCTGCACAGGACTTTTATCAATCTGCATATTCTCCTGATCCAAATGATGAAATTGCTGCCTCGATCGAAACACCGGGATTGGTATCAACTCTCTATCCGTTCCAAAAACGGGCTGTTCAATGGATGCTTCGTAGGGAAGGCTCTGAGTGGTCTCGCGCGGCTGGATGTATTGAGACAGCTCAGTCCAAAGCAAGAGGCCTATTACCGCCTTCGTTCTTCGCCGCAACAGACCTACAAGGGCGGTCTTGTTATATTAGCCATTTATTTGCAATAGTCGCCTTCGATCTTGCTCCATTCTTTTGGATGGACCAGGATATCAAAGGTGGAATTCTTGCAGAAGAGATGGGTCTGGGTAAGACTGTAGAAATTATTGCCCTGATGACACTTCATACCCGTCGTGGTCAAGAACCGTCGGTTATCGATCCGTTTTCTGGAGAGACCTTGCAGACAACACCTGCCACTCTAATAATATCACCGCCTTCGATTTCAAGTAAGTTCTGAATCAATATTGAGTGCGGATCGTATTATTTATTGATTATATATAGAACAATGGATCGGTGAGATAGCGGCCCATGCGCCAAGTCTTAAGGTCACGTATTATGAAGGTATCAAGAGCCGGACACTTCAATATGAAACCATAATGAACGATTTTGCGACCTCTGACATAGTCATTACCACGTATTCTATACTTGCATCAGAGATCAACTTCACCAGTCTCAATCCGGAGAGAACGACGCTGCGCAGAGAGTCGAAATATCAGAGGCTCAAATCACCTTTAATGAAGTTTTCGTGGTGGCGTGTATGTCTCGATGAGGCGCAAATGGTTGAAAGTGGTGTTAGTAAAGCCGCAACCGTCGCAGGGTTGATACCTCGAATCAATGCCTGGGCGATCACAGGTACTCCAGTATGTATTTTCAACCTTTCATATCTTTTTATCCATTTCAATGTGGAACTTATTCGGATTATTGTCCAAAGCTCAAACCCAATGAGACATTCATTGCATTTTGCTTGGGGAGCAATGTGAGGCTTGCTTGATATTTGTATAGATACTGCATTTCCAGTGGATTCAGTGTATCGAATTGGTTCTGCATATGAAGGAGCTCCTTTATCGTGGAGAGATGATAAGGAGTTGTAGTAGGGATTGAAACACTTCTTATTCATCGAAGGAGCTGAAATATATTGACTACAATTTAGGTCAGGAAAAACATCAATGACTTACTAGGGTTACTCATTTTCTTGAAATATGATCTCTTGGTCTCGGTGTGGCGATCGCTTGTATACTCCAAGCGGAATTTCCACAAGCTTTTCGAGACTATTAGTTTGCGTCAGTCAAAGCAGAATGTTCGCGGAGAGCTTATCTTACCTAAACAACACCGCTTCGTAATTACTATTTCTTTCAACCCAATTGAAGAGCAATTTTACCAAGAAATGTTTGGCGAGATGTGTGAAGAATCTGGATTGGACACTGAGGGCGAGCCTCTCATAAATGGCTGGGATCCAAAAGACTATGCTGAGGTTATGAGACGATGGCTTGTACGATTGAGGCATGCAACTAATGCACTTCCCTCCCAACGAGCCACGAGGCGAAAGAACATTGGAGATGGACCAATAGTTCAAACTATGAGTAAGTCGGATCTCCTGCTACGGGGTACTCCATGGCAAAGACTAATATCGTGATCAGGTAAGGCCCTTGAGCTTATGTTCTCGCAAACGGATGCTGCTATTAGAGCAAATTCTCGATCACTTCTTCTTTCTCAATTAAAGAGGGGACAATTATACGAAGACTCCCCTCGCGTTCAAGAGGCTCTGGATATCTGGAAAGAATGCGTCACGCTCTCCTCCACGTTTGTAAATCAAGCTCGGGATGAATTATCCGCCGAGATATCGTCGGAGAAGGCGAGACTGGCATTTCATTCAGACAGTAGTTCAGGTGCGATGATAGCAGAAACTCAAAGAACATTTGTCCCGAGCAAAATCCAGAGCACTGAAGGCAATGGCGAGAAATATCTTGAAGGACAAGATGGGTAAGAACCTCTTCAATCGCCCTTGAAATACTCTGACACGCCCTCATACAGATCAAATCTTGCTTCACGCGTAGTAATGAGTCGAACACGGTTGAGAGCCGCCTTGGAGCTTCATCACATGGGTAAATTTTTTCTATCAAATGCTTACTTTCAGATAAAATCAAACGAGAAAATGACAGCAGTTGATTCCGCCGAGTTTGAAAACCTCGATATGCTCGAGAGACAGGGTTACGAAGAGGCTAAGGAGTTACGGCGTGAAATACTACAAGATGTACGTTTTGTATTGCACTAGTACACATTTACACACTGCTATGATATTTAGTCCTAACCATTTCACGCTTTCTATTCCTTGATTGATTGCGAAGAATGGATTGCACAATTCAGATCGGATGCTTGTTGTCCCACAACATGAATATACCTGGGCTAACACATTATAGGCCTTCAAGAGAACAGATAACATGATGACCGCAATTAGAAAAGATACAGAATCTGGTACAGCTGTTCAGTTGCCTCAGTTCGTGCCGAGTACTCTCAGAGGGGGTGCCGAAAGCCGCCGGATTATGGAACAGTAAGCCGTGGATATTTATATCTCTATTCAATTTATCTGTTCAGATAAATTTTCTCACATCATCACACGTCATACCTGTATGCTAACAAACTATCAATGGCTAGGTTCGAAAAGCTTGGAACTAGTTTGAATAGACAAGCACATCAAATTAACGAATGGCGAAACCACCTCATCCAGATATTGTTGAGTCCATTAGTCGACAACGATGATGAAGACATTGCCATCAGTGGGGATGAGTACGAGAATTCTATAAAAGTACAGGAAGAAGTCGTGGTATATGTGCAAGCATTGCGGACAATGATTGCCGATCGACAGGCCTCGTTGTCTGGCGTGCAAAATTTTCTAATTGATGAAGAAGCCAAAACCGCTTTCCGGGAGGCAAAACATGGCAAAGGTCCTTTCCCAGAAAAGCTACTCGTGCTATTTGACATAAGAGGCCTGTTTCTACACAAGGGCATCAGTGTGAGAGGGACTTTATCAGAACTCCGGACGCTAATATCCAAACTCAAGGCAAATAATTCCCAAAATGAACTCTCGATCGTCGAAGGTCAACTGAAATCGACCCACAACTATCTCACAGATCAAACAAAAGCAACCGCAAATCTAGAGAAGGAAATCGGGCAGTTCACAAAGTGCATGAATTTTCGAGTTGAGTACTACAAACAATTACAAGCAATTTCAAATCAGGTGGCCCCATATACAGGCCCCAATAATTATGGTGTCAAGCAGTCTCTTCTAATAAAGGAGCATGCACTCACTCAAACCATAGCTTCGCTGAGAGCCAAGAGAAGGTATCTAGTCCATTTGCAAGATGAGGTCGAAAATCCCAAAGATAAGCGAACATGTGTAGTTTGCAGAGATGAATTCGAACTTGGAGTTTTGACCGTCTGCGGTCATCAATACTGTTCCGATTGTACCAGGGAATGGTGGAAATGTAAGAGCGCAATCATCTCCAAGTTTCGCATACATGTTACTGACCCATTGAAGTATCTCATAGATGCCCCACCTGTAAAGAGACGCTAATATATGAAGATCTTCACAATATTAGCTACAAGCCACATGAGCCAACGTTGACCGCCGAAACTGAAGGCGTTCGAGAACCGTTGAAGGAACGATCAGTCAACTCGAACTCCCCTCAAAAATCTGCGATCTATTCAGATGTCAGCAAGACTACTCTCTCCGCCATCAAAAGCATTGAGTTACAAGGCAATAATTCATTTGGCACCAAAATTGATACTCTTGGTATGTAAATTTTGATCGCACTGAACAAATACCACTAACAATCTTCAAAAAGCTCGTCACATTCTTTACCTTAGAGAATCAGATCCTGGTGCGAAGTCAATCGTATTTTCTCAGTTTACCGAGTTCCTACCGGTTTTAGCCAACGCATTTGATGCATTTCGCATTGGCCATTCATCCATCGATAGACCTAACGGGGTTGAGAAATTCAAAAATGATCCTGGCATAGAAGTCTTCCTCTTACATTCTCGAGCTCATAGTGCTGGGTTGACTTTAGTTAATGCCAGTAATATATTCTTTTGCGAACCATTATTAAACACGGCAATCGCACTCCAAGGGGAGTCAAGAGTTCATAGAATAGGACAAAAGTTCGAGACCAATATTTGGGTAATGGTCATGAGCAACACCGTTGATCAGTCAATCTATGAGTTATCTGTTAAGAGAAGATTGGAGCATCTAGGCCATGCAACCACATCAAAGAAGGGCAAAGGGAGAGCGGTTTCTGATGAGGAATTAGTAGCACAGGCTCTAGAAGAGGCCGATAGCCTAGAGATGCAGCAATCAGTGCCCGGGAATCTTCTTTACAAGGGGCATGATGGTGAAGCTGTTTCGGAAAACGATCTTTGGACCTGCTTATTTGGTGGAAGAACGAAGCGTAGAGCAGTAAATCTTATCGGCAGGGATACTACTGATGTTTTGGTGGATATAGAAAAATCCAATGGTGCTGGCACGACAGATGATTCGATAGTGGATGGCGCATAGACAGGCACAAGGAGTAGTTATTATGATACGGTATACACTATGGTGGAGAATTCTTGACATGGATTGGAGTTGGATGGTTAGGACCAAGTTTAGGGACACGCTTTGAGCTATAGCACATATTTATGTATTAGCCACAAGATTCATTGCAAGGAAATAGCTATAGGTAGCTTGCATGATTCTCGATCATTGAGCCGCTAGTAAAGGAGTACAGCGAAAAATCAATTAATCTGTCGATGCGAAGGGTCAAATGAGCTTGACAGATTGAAATTAGATAGTCAAATAGTTTTAAGAACGTTCTGTTGCAAGTCATTTTACTTGCTTTATCCCACAAAAAACGTTTCACGTAACTCCCAAATATAAAATGAGAAGTCGAGACACTCCTTATTGCCAAAGTGTTAAACAATACTGGAAATGCAAAGAATTCGTTACCCATGTTAAAGTAAACCTTAATTGAGTCGAGAAAAGACTCCTCTAAACCAAACGCTGCATTGTTACTCCGCCCCTCAATCTATAATGAAAGTATATGCTCCAAGCTTTCATACACCAAATCTCTCCCTATACTCACCCAAAGTCTTCAGTGAGATATTACTTCCTCCACAAACCACAATCACCACATTTTTTCCCTCCATGCTTTCCCCATCTTCCTCCAGTATCTTTTTCAGCATACCATTGATAGCCACCGCTACACTGACACCGCACGCACTCTCAACCAGCTGAGTCAAAATTAGCAAATGGAACTAAGAAATCCATGAATTATTGGAACTTACGATTCTTTCCTCATCCGCCATCCATACCATACCACTCACGCTCTCCGCATCCCCCAAAACTACACTCCTCACATTCTTTCTATACTTTAGTCCCCACTCCAAAGACTTCGCCGCTACTTGCGTCGCGCCCAGCGACGTAGCAATACTATCGATACCGTCTAACCTGACCAATTCTCCCCTCTTCATCGCCGCGTGGAAACTGGCCGTTCCCGTCGTCTCCACACCTATAACCTTCGTTTCACTGTGCGATCCCAATCTTCCACTATCCTCTAATCCTTTCATGATGCCATTAAATAATCCTCCTCCACCAATGCTGCAGATCACCGCATCTATACTGTGGATGCCTAGTCCCCGAACTTCCTCTTCAATCTCAGTAATCACACTACTGTGTCCATCCCAGATATCGGGGTGGTCAAATGGTGGTACGTATACACCACTAGCATCATTGGCTAGTAGTTCTTCGCGTAGATATCTATCGGCTTCGCTCCAGTGGTTTCCGGTCTGGATAACTTCGGCTTTTAGTAGTTTTATCTTGGAGATCATGTGTGAGGATGTGGTTATGGGGACGACGATGGTACAGGGACGGTTGAGAGAGAATGCTGCGTGGGCGCAGGCAAGGCCGGCGTTGCCGCCTGAGGAACAGTAGAAATGGACGGGGGTGTGGGGATTGGGGGGAAGAGAACGGATGAGAAGATTTCCTATGCCGCGGGATTTGAAGGAGCCAGATGGTTCTGAGCTGTGTTAGTTGTTTTCATGGATAAGGTTGAGATGCGATGGGATGGGATAGAATAGAGAAGGTGAATCGTGAAAGGAGAAAGGAGAAACATGGTAACAAAGGAGAAACAAGAAGATCGGGATATGTCGCAAAGACGAAAGATGAGCTGCGTCAATGGAAACAAAATGTATGTATACATACGTAAATTCTCAAGTTTGAGCCACACATTACTGTCTCCGTATCAGTTTATGCTTCCAACCAAAGCCGAGAAGATTCTAGAAACTCACCATCCAGCATGTCTTGACAAAGCAGCCGATCTAACCAATGGTGTTTTAATCCACGGTTTCGATATATGTCCCTCTCCCATTCCATTTGTGATCGGAGTTGTTGAACCCATTTTGTATTGTAGTGTATTTATTTCTGTGTTCGAATTGTTTCTGGAATCTCTTCTTGAACGAATATTTTGGTAGAAGAACTATCTTATCACCTCAAATCTCAAATGTCGCAACCAAATGTTTGTTTGAAGGGAGTGTGCATCGCAAACCTTAAGTACTCCCATCGTACGGTCTTATCCATGCTAGCTCATTCCTCTCGCATCCAGCGCAATCCAATCCATATCCACGCAGAGAGACCTACTCACCCCATCCATCTCGAAGCAACCGCAGAAGCACGGATATCGCAAAACATGGAACATATTTCCTATGTAGGAAGTTTCGTATCAATATCGGGAACTTTCGCTCGCAGCACCACCAGCATGTAGAGCCAAAGGCGTGCGTGTGTGCATGCATGCATGCATGATAACCCGACACCAACACCAACACCAACCCACACACTTGATAACACCCTCCTTACTGAAACAGACCAGGATCCCTATGGCTTCGTACGCATGCCTTCGATTCGGCACTGCAGAAGATCCAGCCTACTAAAGGGGAATCCGACGATAAGCGGGGATGCGCTATCTCGCTAAAAGAAGTTATAGGGTAATGGTCTTTTCTCAGAAAGATACACGTGGATACTTATAGGGTAATCCAAGAGAAGCTATAGGGTAATCATGATACGCGCACGAAGTTATAGGGTAATTGGAATGATAAGGGAAGCTCGGGACGGCATGCGATTTAAAGTTATAGGGTAATGTGGAGATACTTATAGGGTAATGGTTTTATGCATAGCGCAGGTGTCGCAAATGCGGGGTGAGCTATTTTCGAGCTATTGACCCTTTTGGTTTGGTGATCTAATATTTTATATTGATGATGTATGTGACGAGCGAGGGATTTGACATGTTTGGGTGATTGGGAGTGAGATTTTCCAGATAGTGGAACAGACTATCCATGGGTTTGGATATTTGACTTTATCTTCTTGTCGACTGTGGTGATGTTAGGGACGAGTCAGGAATGTGGAAAGGAACACGATGGTTTTATTTAGAGGGGTCGCAGAAACGTCACTATTGGCATGTGGCACGGTGAATGAATCGCTCACGTCGTGTGATGGAATATCGAAATGATTACCAGAAGTTGATGTGTTCACCACAAGACAAACGTACGTTCATGCGAGCTTCATTCAACAGAAGGAAGCAACTTGGTATATGCTCATCCAAGCAACAACGCAAGCGAAAACGAAGAAAACATACGCTCACGCACGCTCTTCACCTCAACGCCATCCCATAACCAATAATTTATGTCGTTCCATACTCATCACTCTATCCCTTCATCTCCTTGAGTGAACCCTTCCTCCAATCCCAATAATTCCTTCGAATTTTATCATACTTATCACCAAGTAATTCGAGAGCTTTGTCGGCCTTCTCCCATTCTCCCTTCTCTACCCAGACATCCGCCAGAAAGTCCAATGCATGACTACTCCTTATATCTTCCCCCTTTCCATCTGCATCTCCAAGCTTCACAAAGTCCCCTGCAAACTCCTCCAAACTCTCACTCTTCACACCCCCTTTTCTCAAAACCCCCCTCAGATAATTCCAAGAACTCTGATTCTGCGGTGCTTCATATGTCGCCGATTTCGCATATTCAATTTCTCTGTCCACTATCTCCTTTGGAATCTTGCCATCAAACTCATTTGCTTTCAATCCCTTGGTCGAATATTTTGGGTCCGAGAAAACGAGGAAAAATCGATATGACCAAGCACTATTATTTCTTACATCTCTCCTTATCAGATCCTCTACACTCTTTAGTTCCGCCTCGTTAAACATATCCAATTTCAATACCAAATATTGTCTATAACTCCAAACATGATAATTTTTTGCATCCTCGTCAAACATTTGTGTTAAGAAATCTCGCTCCGAATCTGCGAGCACATTGAGCGACGAAGGAGAGGATGAAATTGAGGGGTAAAGGTGCTCGATGAGAAGTTGTCGATGGTGCCAAATCTGATAATTTTTCTGATTTTCCAGCGCAATCTGGTTTACAAATGCGAGTTCGTCGGCGACAGAAGAAGATAGTGCAAAGAGAGTTGTAGCACGGTAAAGCCAGACTGTATAATGAGCTGCGTTAAGGGTAATGATGTGTTCAGTAAGTTCGAGAACGCGAGGTGAGTATTCTTTGCTCGCCATTACAGCGCGAAGGTATCCCATTGCTAGACATATCATGAGTCTTGTGGAGAGAATGAAGGATAGCAATCTTACCCTCTGCGTATTCATCCGTGTATGCAATTTGTGCTAAAGCGCCCTCGCCATCATCTTGTGCTATTGGTACCACATCATCCCAGATGGGATCCTTCTCGTATATTCCCATTCTGCCGCTTTGGTATCGCGGATCGATCGCCAATACCCTCGGTCGTATGTCGTTATTCTGTCGTGGTGTTACGGCTATCCGAATGAAATGTCTCTCTTCCGCAAGCACTTGTGCTAATGTGCTTCCTAGTTTGAGAACCCGCTTGCGCAAACTACGCAATGCTTAGTTTTGCAAAGCTATTGACAAAATACAATTCAAATATCTCCGTATATCAGTATACGAGTATCCCATGAGTCTTCGCGAGCTCTGCCTGTGTGAGGGTCACGGTGAAAGGTGTGGACTGGGAGGTCAAATTAAGAGAGACCTGAAAAGGTCAATGTGAGTTAAATATCTGTGCAGACCCGGAAACTAAGAACTCAAAATTCTAGAGGCTAGATTTGGGTCAAGGAAGCCTTGATTTCACAATTCGCTCTTTGTTACGAGGTCGAAAACGAAGACTCAATTGCCCATCTGAAAGGCTTCAAAAGGACGAGCTCGGCTAGCGTCAGCCTTGTGCGGGAAAGCTGTGAGGCTGAAGAAAGAAATGTTTAACAATGTGAGGAACAATGTTTTGCTTCTTTTGGTCATTATATATACGTTTTCTTTTCATTATTGTCCACCGGTCCGTCGCATTATAGAATAACATGTTAACATAATTTACAGCGAAAAGAAGTAATTGTGCTGTCGCCGGCATTCTAATCTTCAACCCTCCAAAACTTCCATGCTTCCCTATCACCACTTTGTCCATGAACTCCAACCAATTCCTCAACTCCTTCTATACCTTCAGCGTTGAGAAATTTTTCTTGGTCGATTTCATCTCCCCCAAAATCATCATCTTCTCCATTCTTGATCACTGCGGGCCATAAAACACCCACTCCATCACAACCTAATGTAGTCTCAAATTTTTTGTAACCTTCAGTCTCCAATGTTTCCTCTAAGCGTGCCATTCTCTCGTGTGTAGTGTCCGGCTTTAGCAGTGTAATAGAGCACCCTCCTCCTCCAGCACCGGTAAGCTTAGTCCAGCCAATTCCTTCATGGTCGACAAGCTCCCGGATGCGTTCCAGGCGAGGGTGAGATACTCCCAAAGAAACTAGAAGTCCATGGTTGACTGTCATCAACTTTCCCAGGCTCTCAACGCACTCAAGATTCTCGCTATCGTACTCTGGATCTGAAATCATGGCCGCGGCTGATTGCCCGACCATGTCAATAGCATTCAATATCGAATCTACAATAGCTGGGTGCTTCTGCTTCAACAAACCCACTTTAGCAACCTCGTGAGCTGTAGATTTTGCTTGCTGTGTGTCTACAAGCAGTAGAGGGAGTTCTGGGAAATTCCTCAATGGCTTCACGGTAGGTCCATCGGGAAATTTTTGATAGATGACAGCCTTTCCTTGCGTTGAAACTGTATTATCGACCCCAGACGGATTTCCATGAATGCACATTTCTCCCACAAATGCCCAACGGTTGATTCTCTCAAGTTGTAAGCTTGCCTCATTGGATGGTTGATCAGGATGTGGTCCAGATAATGTGCGAATCTGCAACAAAAGTGCGGACGAAAGACAGACAGATATCGAGGCACTACTACCAAGACCTGCACCAATTGGAATTGTTGAGCGAAGTGTATATAAACAGCCCGGAAATGATTGTGAACCGAGTGATAAGAATATGTATAAAAATGACGAGGCAGAGCTCTGGTGTATCTTTCGTATGGCGGGTGATTCCTCCGGAGAAATGTTCTCAAGATGTGGCTTCATGGCTGCAACCAATTCTGGATCTAAAGATGTGACCTCATCGTAATAGTGCTTCTTCTTTGACGGATGCGAAAAGGTGCTCCACGGCAGGTCATCGATATTCCATGTATGTGAGAGATTAATGTCGGGAAAACGAAGAGAAATGGTGCGCTTCGATTTTGAAAGGGATGTAACTAGTAGATATGATCGAAGTGAAATCGCGGCAGCAATTGCAGGCTATCTCTACTGTTAGTTTTCAAATCGCACATCGAGAGCAATGGCACCCACCTTTCCATGCACGACGGCGTGCTCTCCAAACACAATCACCTTTCCTGGCGCCGACACCATAAACGGTGGCATCATAGGAGAAGACTGTTTCCTAGTCAAAGGAGTCTTCCTTTTCGCAGTACTCGAGCCATTGCTCAAGCCATTGATAGTCGCTTTCTCCATATTCTCGCTGATTATAGCAACTCGATCGTTCTCGGTGTAAGTGCTGTCGCGCACAGGAATATGAAAAGTGGGTGAGGTCGAGGGACTTTGAGTGCTTTCAGAACTCGAGGGTGTAATTATAAGAAGTGATTTTGTCGTTGTACTCGAGCTTGATCGCGAATGTTGCTTTGTTTTGACGGGTTCACCGGAGGACCTCTTTGTAGTGCCTGTCATTGCACAAAAATCAGGTCCCACACACACACGATCAGGTCCCGGAGGAAATATGTGTTGGACAGGTATTGATGTTTGATTTGAATTGATTCAAGATCGAGATGCAAATACAGATACAGGTGCAATGCGGCGCGACAATGATTCGCTTGTACCACAATAACAAGGGAAGCAAATGTAAGACTTACATGTAATATAATAGATACAGTAAGGTACGTACCTAACAAGGAGAAGAAGATGGTGAAGATCCAAGTTGGGGGCCAGTCAGCGAAAGGTCCATTATTGAACGGGACCTGTCTGGTACAGTCTACAGAGTACTTCTCGAATGAAATCTAAGGCTAACCTGGAAGGGTATTGGGCAGGTATTCTGCCCAGGAGCCAGGGAGGTAATTTATTGATTATTCTAGAATTCTAGAAAAGAGAGAACCTGATCTGGGGGGGAACGCGGAGACATGGGTTCACTTAAGGGTCGCTCGTGTCATTACGGGAATCAAGCATCGAGAAACTGTACTATCGACAGATTCCCAAGTACTAAAACGTTGTCAACCAATTAGATCCAACAGGATCCAAACTTCGACCATTATAAGACGATTTCCCCTGAAAAGCTGGAATTGGTGGCTGTGCACATCAATCTAAGTCATTTGCACCCTTGACCCATAATATTCGAGCAATTACTCATCCATATCTATCTATCTATCTGTTTATCTAGGTACCTATCTATCTATCGACCTATCTATTTGCCGTATCTACCAACCTGTCGTACGCAGAATGTACAACTATATCTCCCATATTCCAATATCTTTTCAAGAACCACCTTCAAACATCTAGTAAAGGATCGTATTACTCAGCTCCTATTCCAGAGCGAAGCGAAGAAGCCTCCACGGCAGTGGCCAAGCGGAGCGTTATCTATGTGTTCATCTAGAGACCTCGGGAGTTAGACATTAACATCTACATTTTGATATATGTTCCTCGTTTTTCTACGAATTGGTCAATATTTCATATTCCTCGCAGATAGTTGATTATGGTGCACACTTATTAAATTGCTACACGGGATCAAGATGATCATTGCATAGCTCTCTAGCATATATTCAGAAGTGCCTAAATTCATTATGCTATTTCGTCTCTATATCAGCCAATACAATTTGGGTATTCCCCTTTCTGCTTCTCGCTCATTAAAAGTGTGTTTGTATACAGGAATCTACATACTGTGATTCTTATATGTCTCGGTTACTTCGTAGTCCTTACTTGAACGGTAATGCCACGCCTCTTCATTGATTAGACGATATGGAAATGCAATGATTTCATCGCGCCTTCCCCATAAGACTATGCAATGTTAAGTAACCACCGTCCCTACTTATTTCACTAGTAAGCCATGGTTCTTTCCTTTTCAGTCCAATTATTTGCGGAAATACCAGAAATATTTGTAACCATCTTTTCCGTCTTCTTCATTGGCCTACTTCGAAATAAACATACTCAGTGGGCTGGTCCAACTTCGCTTTCACTATTATTCCATGCGTCTCGAGTTCATCTTCTCCAAAGTCTGTCTATTTTAGAGACTCTCTTACTGGCATTCGAATTGTGAGGGCGATTCACTTCTCAAAGTTCAATCCTATGACTTTTTTTCACATTCGTTATCGAAATCATTCACTCAACAAGGCACCCCAGTGTCTTCTTTAAATTATCGTCCAATTAGATTCTATACTTCCGCTACAATTGGGCAACTCAACGAACCGAGCGACTATCAGAATTTCATTGTCAGACATGCCAAAACCCTCGGGTGAGGGACCCAAGGAAAAGGTCTCGAATTCACGCAAAAGGCCAGCTCCCAAAGATCGTGATGAGAATGGTAAAATCATCGGTAGTATGACTTCCAAGGCGTCGCGCAAACGTCGTTGTGCACGAATCACCATGGCATCACTCCAAATTGACGATGAGAATGATGATCTGAGCCAATTTACACCCAGTTTTGACGCTAATTCTCATTCGCATAATACTTGGGGCATCCCCTCGGCGATGATTGTAGCCCCCAAGCGCAAGCGTAAATTCGCCACTTCCAAGCAACGACTGGGACTCGGCCGTAATCACGCAGCACGCAGTGCAGGTCTCTTCAACCGCTACCCAGAACTGTGCAGTCATGAAACTACACCCGAACCAGTGGAAATGAATAGTTCAACGCGCTCTCCATTCCTGCGCTATCCCTTGGAAGTTCGTGAGCGAATTTATGGGTATTTTCTTCGTTCGCCAAACTCGATCCTCGTCAATTATGATTGGAAAGTTGTCGAACGCTGCCCCGATTTTGTTGTCAAAAAGATATTGTTTATATGCAAACAGATAAGTGCAGAGGCTCTCTCATTTCTCTATAAAAACAATACCTTCCATGCGCTGCTCCGAGAGAACATGTCACGACTACCTGCTTGGAGCATCCCAAGGATTACAACCACCTATCTAAATTTGGTAAAAAATGTGGTTCTCGAATGTCCAAAAGATAATTGGAATATGGACTGGTATTGCAAGGCAGCTGAATGCATTGAAACCTTGGTAATGGCGAAGCCAGTACTGAAAACTTTCACCATCGTGTTGACACCACGGCAGGTTGGCTTCACTTCGACAGCTTTGGGATTTGAACATGCTCCTATAACTTTTGCAGATTTTCTATGGGAAGATGGAGAGGTAATGAACGCTATTATGAAGCTGAGCTGCAAGAAATTAAGGATTATTGTGAAGAAAGGTGATGGGAGGAGACTTGCTTTAGAGGTAGATATTCATGGCGGAGTACTTGCGACAACGAATGATCAGGAGAGTTGGTTTAAGGAAGATAAGGTATACCAGCTATCAAGACTTTCTTTGCAAAAGAGCGTGGGAAAAGAACTGGCTGAATTGAAAGATAAGTTTGAGCAGATTTTTCATGACGAAGAGAGAGCTATTGAGATGGGATGGTGCAGGGTGATGGATCCAGGCGAAAGATTAGTCAACAATCAGCGTCAGCTATTCGAGGGAGCAGTGGGTGACGGGCGATCTCAACCTCGATTTGACCTTGAAGATTCTCCTTCGTGAAGAACATCCTAATTGCTCACCCTACATCTTTGGAGGGGTCTTCCTTACTGGAGGCTGCAGGATGGCAGTGCCCAGTACTTTTCGAGGGAAGGTGGATCGTTCTTTTTTTCAATATTCTC
Source organism: Botrytis galanthina (assembly GCA_004916875.1). NCBI lineage: Eukaryota > Fungi > Ascomycota > Leotiomycetes > Helotiales > Sclerotiniaceae > Botrytis > Botrytis galanthina. Next base: position 37,402 of record PQXL01000015.1, read on the forward strand.
AATGCGAGTCGGCGCTATCTTCTTCCCGCTTTCATTACTTATCCTCTCCTCTATATTATCATATGATGCCAAATACATGCAGGAAAATCTTTGGATCATCTACCAAAAATTAGCAACTCTTTGGTGGAGAGATAGTCGATCCATCATCAAGAGACTGTCATTTGCAGCTTGACTAATTTCACTTTTCTACATTTACCGCATTAATCTTCCCAGCGGATAGTTTTTGTTCGGCGGTATTAGCTATCGTTGATTTCTCGAACTCATGTGCAATTGTTCATTTTCACGCAAAGTATCCAAGTAAACGAGAACTTGCAAAGTTTTGCTCGTATCTCGCGGGAAAACTGGAGTCTCGGAATATCCAGAGAGCTGAAGGATTTGTGGATGTTTTCAGGATTGTGCTGGGGCGAGGGGGTTTACATATTTTTCCCTTTAGTACAGAATTCATATCAATTTTCCCTGTACAACAATGCGTGTATGCTGAACTGCAGTGCTTGATTGTTCTTCCAGGAAAGCATTTTGTGATTGGCGACGGTGATATAGTCCGAGGGTTTCAATAATCCGTTTTATATATTATAAGCATCCACGTCGTAACAGATTGAGAATGATACTAAACGTCGCAACATCTCTCATACTAAACCACCTCAAATTTATATATAATTCCATCTCGCAATTTGGTTCTTCTAATATAAAGAGAGAGTGTATGTGTGAGTGAGTGAGTGAGAGAGCACACTGGTACGAAATCAACAGGAGAACAAAGCTGGAAAACTCTTAATCACACCAGAGCTAGAACAGATACAAATACAAAAAGTAGAATGCACAACATCATCATAGATTCTAAGCATAAGAATACGTGAACACGAATTCACATTCAAATCCACATGGAACAATAATGGTTAACTAGCTTCTGAAGGAAAAAAGTTTACCCACCAACTTATAAGTATACGTATACTAGTACCTAGATAATATTCCTGTGATTCAAGCGAGTAATTATAATCATCGATTTTGTTTTCTCTAAAAAACGATTATAAGTCTAAAATAAAAGATCTCTAATCCAATCAATTCTTTCGCAATTGCAATTGCAATCGCAACATCGCCTTGCATTGCATTGCGTTGTATTGCTTAGCTACCGGGGTATTATAACCACTCAGAAATATATTCATCGGCGTTTTCGTATCGTTAGCCATCTAATCCAATCTAATATAATCTAGCTACCTAGCATTCAATCTCTGATCTATTCTCAGTGCTAAATGTACTAAAGCACGACTGAAAAAAAGTGATAACAAGTTTGGCGAGATAGATCGCCTACAATAAGGACATTTGTATGTATACATCATAAAAAATTATGCATACTAATGACGAGCGATAAATATAGGCTGAATGACCAGCGAATGGCACAATTGCAAATTAGCTGCTGTGCTACTGTGTTCTGTTTGTGTGCATTGTGGTCTGGGGATGCGTGGGGGTGCTAAACTACAGACTGAGAACATACTTCAGAAAAAATGTTCGGAGCATCCGTTCACCCGTTGAGCTACCAAGCCCACATAGTTATTTATACAAGTCATCTCAATATAAAAAAGTTGAAATTTCTAGCGCTAATGATCACTATCGTAAGGCAGAGACATGATTCCCATTCCCTCTGCCAATAACAAGGCAATAATGCTGTGATCCTCCGGACCATGAGACTACCTCCCATGCTTAATCGTGCAAATAATCGTTACAACACATGTATATGTGTATCCACCACCACCGAAACGCCGTCCCGATGAGTTGAGTGAATCATTCCTTTAATGGGCAAGAGCACCACCACCTGGTGGTCCCTTCGGTCCTTTATCCTCGGGACTTTGGCTTCCAGGAATTGGTGCAAGTGAAGTACCCATACTTTCAGGTACTTTTATGCTTCCCGATGGAGAAATTGCCCTGCCCACCAATTTCTCCCCCTTAACAACTTTGAAGGCTTCTTCTCTATCTAACGTCTCGTAGTCCACTAAAGCCTTTGCCAAGAGATCCAGTTCCTTACGCTTGGATTCGATGAGCTTAACAGCACGAAGACGAGCCTCCTCAATGACGCGTCTAACTTCAGACTCGACAAGCAACTTGGTTCCTGCGGAGAGATGCTCGTAGTTTGTCATCAAGTCTACATTACCAAGCTCAGGTGACATTCCAAATCTAGTGACCATATTATATGCAAGGCTTGTGGCGGTTTGGAGATCCTGTTCACAAGATTAGTATTCTTCCGCTTCCTCAGAACCTTTAGTATTAGTAACTGATTGGGAAGACCTACGCTAGAAACTCCACTAGTGACCTTTGTAGGGCCATATTTGATTTCTTCTGCCACTTTACCTCCCATGCAGACGTCAAGCCTGCTCTCATACTCATCCAAAGTCATTGAGTACTTATCCATTGCTGGCAAATGGAAAGTTATACCAAGAGCACTGCCTCGGGGCATGATTGTAACCTTGTGCAAGGGATCTGTTCCTGGGGTAAACATGAGAACGAGGGCATGTCCTGCTTCATGATAGGCTGTCATCTCCTTTTCCTTCTGAGAAATGACCATGCTCCTTTTTTCTGCGCCCATCATTATTTTGTCTTTTGCCCATTCGAAATCCAACATAGATACCGCTTTTGCTTTCGCTCTACTAGCATGCACAGCGGCTTGGTTAATGACATTCTCAAGTTCCGCGCCAGAAAAGCCTGGTGTACCAGAAGCAAGTGTTTCAATGTTGACATCAGGAGAAGCAATGATCTTTTGCATGTGATGCTTCAAGATCGCCAATCGACCACGCACATCTGGTAGCCCAACGACGACATTTCGATCAAATCTGCCAGGTCGTGTAAGAGCCTTGTCTAGCAGTTCTGGGAAATTGGTAGCAGCCAAAATGATAACGCCGTTGTTTTGTGCAAATCCGTCTAGTTCGGTAAGTAGCTGGTTGAGGGTTTGCTTAGAATACGCGGCATCCCGAGCATTTCGTTTGCCTCCTATAGCATCCAGTTCATCGATGAATATGATGGCTGGTGATTTGCCTTTCGCAGCAGTGAAAAGTTCTCGAACTCGCTTTGCACCAACACCAACATATATCTCGTCGAACTCACTACCAGACATAAAGAAGAATGGAACGCCGGCCTCGCCCGCAACCGCACGGGCCAATAAAGTTTTACCAGTTCCAGGAGGGCCAACGAGCAAAACACCCTTTGGAAGTTTTCCACCGAGCGTGGAGAACTTCTCCGGATTCTTCAAGAAATCTACGAGTTCTTGGAGTTCATCCTTTGCTTCGTCACAACCATGAACATCAGTAAACCTGACATTTTGGTGTTCAGCCTTGGCCTCGTTGTCGGCTTTCGCCCCTCCTGGTCTTCTGGCAACGATCGAATTAAAGCCTTCAATCATCATAGCAACAACGACCAGACTGATGTACGTGAAAAGTGCAAAGTAGAGAGCGAATTTGACCCATTTGAAAATAGTGTTTCCCATCGTTTCATCAACAACAACGTGCATAGGAGAGTTTTTGTCGCCAGAACCAGATGCTTGACCGCGAGATATAGCAATATTACCTCCTCGAGAAGTAGCAGCGACTGCTTGACCAATAGCTTGCAATTGCGCGTTGCCGATATTTCCCGCTTGTCCGGAAGGATTTGCCATGCCGCCGTTCATTTGTCCCAACATACCTAGAGCTCTGTGATATGCACCTTCACAAGCAGAATTTGATGCGAAATGACCAGTTTGATACCTGTCGGCAATGATGGCTGGCATATTTGCCTTCAATAGCGCTTGGTAGAGAGCATTCTGAGCCGTGGCACTAGTAGGATTCTTGTTTGCAGTTTCTTCCAAGTGAGAGAGTAAATTGTGTGATGTGCTACCACCGAAGAGAGATCTTCGTTGAGATTTGAAGGGTTTGGTAGATGGCATGGACTGCTCTGGTCGTAGAGATGAAGACGTGGATATTTGACGGCAATGAGCCATGGCGAGAATAGATGAAGATGGGATCATTGAATTCGCAGTAGAGATACGTTTTGGAGCCGAGATAAATGCATGTCGAAGGCCCGTAGACATTGAGTCCATTCGTGCGCTGGAAGGTGGTACAGGAATCGATCTAGTCGAAAGCTGCGACAGCATTAGTTAGGCCATTTCAATAGGTAAGATGTTTATTCCTACGAACCATTCGCGCCGATGGAAGTACCATCTTCGCAAATTGGGTTTCCGGTGCCTTCCGAACTAGAAGCCTTAAAGATGTAGCCATCGTGGAAAACCCATGAGTTGGTGTTGCCATGACTGGCAGAACCAAATAGAATTAGATTGTAAACACCTCCTATCAACCACCACCAAGAGAATCCTTTTAATTATTTCTCCTTGCAAAACTGGTTGACTATATCAATATTTCGTCTGCAAAGTCTAAGAAATGAAGTTTTGTTGAGCCTCGATCTCGAGGACGTCTTGATTGTTGATGCCAAACTGGAACACTGAAGGCAAACTTGTAAATCACTTCCGGTAGTGCATCATAGAAGAAGGCTGATACCGCCGCTTATTAATCCACTAAGCCTATTTTGAACTAGCGCGCAATGCTGCCCACCAATCTAGATCTTGTTCCACCACTACCACGTGTTTATCAAAATAGTCTACGGGTACCTTCAAACTACCTAGTATATGACAATTCACTAAGGGGGAGAGGGGGAGGAGGGTCCAGAATATATGTTACGGATACCTCTCGTTTACTATTGAGACCTCGCTCCAGGAAATGTATCAGGGGCAGTGTTCAAGGAAAGTGAGAGCACATACAAGAAGTCAAGGACTCGTACAACCTGCCGAACATTAATCTACATGAACCTAATAAAGTCCTGAAAGATTTCTCGCCTGGATCAAATATTTGCCAGTCGAGTTTCTTGTCTTGGATACACCCAATTCAAACCTCGTCTTTGATCACCAGCAAGAGAAAAATAAATCGCGTCAAGAAGTCCAGATATAGATGGTATTATACTATTCATTTAGCTATTTACTACTACTATAAATACACACAAGACTTTCCGTTCCAAATTGAATACCATATCCAATTCCGATTCCTTTGTCCAAAACCAATAAACATTTAAATAAGTATTGATACAGATGGCAAACCCGGCCTTGATCACCAGCCTCTAGGCATAAAAAACACGGTACGCTTCCAAATGCGCGAGTATATAACATAAAGGGAATGACCTCGTTGAACTCGTGGCGCCATAATATCACCTCCTCATTATGTACCCTCTCTCCATCTCTCTCCCCTCCCGGCCAATATTAGATCCAGCTTCATCTGTACGCAAAACCGGACGGTAACTACTATAAAACAAGAAAAGTAACGAAACAAAGAAAAGTGTGTGAAAATGCCGCGACAAGCTGATTATTCCGTAAAGGAGGGCTGGAATGTCTGGCTGACGGATGAGATGCATTCGTGAATGTCGTTAATGTACTAGGTATATCGCGGATAGACTCGGAGAAGTGAAAACTTTTTTGTTGATGAAACGGAACAAACTGCAGTCCTGTGTGCCTCAGTCCTTGGGTATACGACGTTTTATTAATGATACAATCGCTAAAGAGAGTTTCGAAACGAGCGTGTGATTTGACTGTTCAGGGTTGTTACAAATTCTCAATGCGAGCACTGGGCATTTGTAATGATGGGTCATCAAATGTCTCGAGCTTGTGCCATGGATCGCTGAAAACAGTAACCTGGGGATACATGGGCACGTGGCTGATCACTTCAGGTTGTTGGTAAGGAGTGCTCTCGTACCACTGGCCATGCTCGGGAGGTTGTGGATATTGGTGTTGTAATTGATGCTGCACTTGTGGAACCGGTGATGGAATGGATTGAGGTGTTTGTACGTGCTGCTGGTAATGAATCATTGGCTGTGGCTCAGTTGGGGACTGGCCATGAATAGCGTATGTAGGAACGTGAACTGAGTGCTGAGTGTGTGTATAGTAAGGCTCTTGGGAGACTGGGCTGGCGCGGGAGTGAGAAGAGTAACTCCCGGGGCTGCTTTGTAGTATCTCCTGAGGGTGTCTCTCCATGGAATGTCGAGGAATGTGGTACGTTTGGATTGGAGCAGGATTGGTGTTCAATGTTGCGACTCCTGGATTGTTCTGCTCGGGAACATAGTAAGAGGCGTGCTGAAGACTAGGCTGTCTTTGCATAACGTGATGATGCTGATCTGGAATAGGGCCGTATGCCTGAGGACCTCCCGACAGGCTGTGTCTGTGGGCATACGCTTGTGGCATGGGGTAACCATCAATCTGTTGATGTTGTCCAAAATCCGCGAATGAGTGTGCTCTATGCATCTGGTGTGCATGTGGAACACCTGGGACTGTTAAGTGTTGAGGCCACTGAATCTGACTAGAGTGGTGTTGAGGAGTGGTTGGCGATTCCCCGCTATCAGAATCAGATGTCTCGCCGTCATCAAGCTCCGATGAATGGATGCCACGCTGATGCGAACGTCTTTGATGCTTGACCATGGTAGTCTTTCTGCAAAAGCTATTTCATGTTAGTGCTGATCAAACTACAATTTCTCTGTAGCACAAACCTCTTCAAGCAGCCATCATGTGCGCATTTGTAAGGTCTCTTGCCTGTGTGAATACGTCTATGGCGGGCAAGACTAGATGACTATGTAATCACATTAGTAATAGTCTCATCAACTTCTCTTTGCATCTCTTACATCAGAAAATCGTTTGCCACAGCCAATGTGCTGACATTGATGAGGCTTTTCACCAGTATGTGTACGGATGTGTACGGTCAAGGCACTTCTTTGTATGAAGCTTTTCCCGCATCCTGGAGTTACACATGAGTAAGGTCTCTCATTTGTATGTATGCGATAGTGACGCTGAAGGTCAGATTTTCTGTTGAAGCTCTACGTTTACTGTCAGCTGACGTTGTATTCATTGCATTGGTAGTTCGTACCTTGGTGCAGGTTTTCCAATCGCATTGAAAAGGGCGTGCGTTTTGCTCGTTCTCGACTAGCTCCATGACGTCCATTATGTATTCCTAGATTCTTTCTATCGAAGTTGAAGTAATAAGTCTCAAGAGAGAGCTGTTCGGCTGTGCGTCCGATGTTGTAAAAGCCTGATCGAGTAATGGACTGAGAATTTGATATATAAGAAAAGCAGGTGTTGTGCTTTGGTTGCTTTATATGCAAGTGATGTCGATTAGAAACCCAATGGGAGAATCTTGTAAGATACAAAGCGTCCAGCGCAATAGCGTTGAGCGAGAGTGATGACTGGCGATCTGACTTGGAGAAGGCCCTGGCAAGAAGGTATTATAAAAGGAAAGCTACGATGGTTCTCGTAAACTGTGTACAAGAATAGCACGAAACTTTCAAGGAGATCTGAGTAAGTCAGAGAATTGAAGACTGGATGGGTTTGAAGAAGTATCAAGGTGAGCAGGAGGAGTTCATATACATACTTTTTTTGGATGCGGGATATGGACTGGAGCTTGTTAATCATCCACCCAAACACGGAATGGTGGGGCGCACGAGCAATAGAGGGAAACTGTGAACGTGGTAAGGAGGCTAAGGTTGAGGTTCCTGGACCGAGCTCTAGCTTGTGCTGTGTCGGGTCATGCGAGTGGCTGGACAAGGTGTGAAAAAATAAGGGTTCTCGGCAGGTAGACTTGACTAACTGGTCAAAATATGGTCTGGTTGTTTCGACGTCAAAGTGTCTCTGAAGTGGTATGGATATGTTAAAGTTGCGAAACAAGGACCATTCTTGAAGTAGAATCGTCGGGAATTCAAAGGCGGCCGAGATCGACGACTTTAGTTTTCTGGGGGAGTCGAGAAGGATGATGGTTGTAAGAGTGATTCTTGAATGTGGATTCAGAAGAAAGATGCAAGATATCGACGTCCAGCTTTTTGTAGTGGGAAGATGCTTGATGGTTCCAAGCTTTTTAAGGTAGAGAATCTAGAGATAGCATGGCGCCTTGATAAGATATGAGATGCTTTATAGCTCGAAGGCAAGATTGCGTTCAAGATATTAGACTTTTTTTCTGACTCGTACGGCTTGTATCTGCAGTACAGTGGACAGTGAATGAATGGGATTCTCGTGAGTAAATACCTTTTTCCCCACGAAGAAGAAAGTGCAAGGTAACGAGGGACCCCAGTAGGATATGCGAGGATGATATTGTAGACCAGGTAGGCAGGCAATCAACATTAACCAACAATGAGGTAGGGCAGTCAGGGCCTCCCTCGTTTTCCAATCGTCAATGAAGCAATCCAAGAAGGATGGCAATATGGGTACAGTACATATGAATGGATGGATCATTAGGTATGCAAGGGAAGCAGCGGATGCAATATCGATCTCAAGAGACAAGTGAGATTTTCACATCCGAATGAATTATCCTTGACTCTCGAGATGATAGTTGACCCTCTTCCCTCTTTTGTCTAATGATAATCCGATCGGTAGTCGAACGAGTTGGTGATTAGTGTGGAATTGGAGATTTTAAGTTATGATAATGGAAGTGGAGTCCAATCACCATTTTTGCTTTCTCTCTTATATGGTACCAAATCCCAGAATGAACGGTTTTGTCGTCTTTTTTCCCTTTCTTGTTGCTTTTTTCTGCTGCCCATTTCGTATGGCTTGTTGTATGCAGACGTCTTCCTTTCTTTCGTTTTTCCTCTTCGTTCGATACAAATCATTTCCAACGCTCTGAGTAACAGAAAGAAAAGTGGAAGTAACCTGCATTCCGTAAGTACCTACGTATTCTACTCATGGTGTTTGTTTTGGGCTTACTGATACAGCGAATTGGAAAGGAATTAAAGGCAGACTATTCTCCTTTGAGGCGAAGATTTAGATATTAGCCGTTCACTAGTAAACCATTCCGTCCTGCAGTCTGCAGCAGGTCTGCATCAGAATCCATACATGGGGCTCTCGAGTAGTATCGTATCATTGGACTGATGAAGGACTGGCTGGGACCAGGAGGCTTCTTTTTGAAGTTGGAGATATAGGGAAAAGAACAAGGTTGCTTGCTCGACAAGGATAAATAGTGGGATTTTCAGGTCCCTTTTCCGCTTTTCGCTTTCTGCCGCACTTTCTTCTGGGCCAACTAGTACCCAAGTAGTACAAGTGTCTAAGTAGCTACTACTCTATAAAGTTATATTGGTCTTTTTATACTACTCTGTAATAACTAGACTCTAAAGCTGTCGCGAAATAGAATTTATGTTGTTCGGTTTATTCGCTTCTGATATACCCACAAGGTTAGAGATTTATATATAGTAGTTTACTATATATGTACCTATCATATACCTGATATTTTAAAAGGAAGTCAGTTAGTTACGCTTTACGATTCATATATACCTACTTTCTACACTTATATTACCTCGGAGACATTATCGAATACTCCATAAATATGACATAACTCAATCGAAAATCGGATGTATAACAAGAAGATTTAGGTTATATAATAGAAACTTTGGGAATTACAAATGGATTTCTGAGTTTTGTGTGTATCTCGATGAAGCTGTAGCCAATAAGAGAGAAAGATTTTGCTGTGTCTGTCAACTGGAAGTAGCAGTAGCTGTCATGAAGGCTTGCTTGCCAGCTCGTCCATGTAGATAGTTCTAGCCACAGCTTTCTCTGATGGACAAAAATAAGTATTTTGTACTTCGTCTTTGGTAATTGTTTATGGACGAAGCTCCGAAGGGGGAAGCAGGAGACCTTGTCGGTTGTAGTCACCCATAGTCTTTCCCATGCAAGGATATTTGGCCCAAGATAGCTCCTCAACCGCATGCATGGGTTTGACTAGCATAAAGTGTGGTGGAGTCGTCACGTTACAGTGAAAACAAAATTTCTCAAGGGGAAACCATGATTCTCCAGCATACCGGATCTCGCAACAGCCCAGACTATCCAGTAAGAGAGATTCCAGTGCGCCTCGATATGTCCTGCTAAGCCCCAAGGTAATTTCATGGCTAGATGTCGTTCCACCGATGATGTTGAAATGACTCTCGTTGTATTGTCGTCTTGAAAAGATTGCAAATACTTGAATACCGACCGGTGTTTGGCCGGGCAATTTAGCACTTGTCGATTAATGACGCCTATTGACATTAGACCTTAGAGGGGATTAACTTCACTCTATTGACTCAAGTCTTTAATATTCACGTTACTTCGAAACCATGAGACGTCGGAGATAGAAGTCACAGGATTAAGGACGCAAACTCCTAATTCCCCGAATAATTCAATTCTGATGCCAGCTTTTTCGGAGCAATTTTGTCATGCTATCCATCTCCAATAATAATGATGAAATTGGGTTCCCTTTTCGGCCGTTAGATAGGTATAAGAGGATTGTCATATATCCAAATCCAGACGAAATATCAATTGATACTACGAAAAGGTACTAGAATCAAATGCTGTTGATAGCTAACAAGAGCTAGAACCCAGGCGCTCGCTACCTTGTAATTTCAACGAGATACTCTACTAGCATAGCATAGCTGTACGGAGTATTGTCTTTTTGATATTCCTTCCTTGAAGCGAAGGCGAATCGTAATTGATGACCTAACCCACGAGCAACGATGTAATAGAGTAGAAGCGTTCGAACAATCTGACTAATTCTTTAACCTCCAAAATTTACATACGCAGTACAATTAGTGCCATCTAAAGTTTATCGTTGATAAGACTGTAGTGTTGCCCAGAGAGAAGAAATACATTTGATAATGAAATCATGACTGATTTGAGTTTTTGGAAATTTACGGTGGCAGATATCCTGGTTGAACTCATTCTTGATTGGGATTTTCGAAGGACATTTTGAACCATTCGGCATCGTTCAATCTCCCTTGTCTCACGGATGCGTGCCGTCCACACGACTTCATAAAAACCTTGTTCCCTCGCGATTGCAGGGAATAATGTGAGAGGTAGTAAAAATAGTGTCCGGATTATGGACTACGAGTAGAGTTAGCACCAAAAGCTTAGAAAAAACAGTTTAGTTTTCGTTTTAGTTTTGAAAAAAAAAAATTATACGAGTAGTTAATCAACAATTCGTTTAGGCCTGATATTGTACGAATTACGAAAGGAAGTATAGAGGAGGTAGCCTTGGAACTCTTGGGATGCGGCCAGTAGTAATACAAACTTCAAAGATAAAAGTCTGTGGACAAGTATATTATACAAGTATACAATTAGGCGAATGAGATATCGTTTACCACAAGATATCTAGACAAAGTGAATTTCTAAGTTGCTGCATCTACCTAGGTATTTGAGGAGACAATTCTCCAATTGCTGAAATTTATACTTCAATGTCGACCTCTTGACTGAAACCAAATAAATTCATCATACATATAAATAACATTTGAAAATTCTCCTATTCGCCCAACTCTCTGCAACGCTGCAGGAACAATTGCATTACCCACAATGAAACAAACCTCTTGGAAATATAACCACTAGCTGTGACCTTAATAACAATCACCAACATGAATCACATGCCAGGTACTCAACTGCTCATTATTTCTTGATGATCTCAAACGTCATCTCTTAATTCTTTTGGTCTACGGTTCTAAAAGAGCTAATTCCATGATGTACTTGAGCATCTCCCATGAGATTGTTACTTCTTGAGAGTACAAACGAAGGGATGTTAATTCCGACTCATAACTTACTTCGCCATACCTCACCGGCAGATTAACAATGGAATTCATGGTATCTACTACCTAGCCATGCCAGGTACAGAATTCTGAAACATACATTATATATACATATGCTCCGTATATGTTCGTAAATGAGTGTATTCAATTTTCCCAAGGCCAATGCGGGGCAAGCACACTCCGTAGATTTACGTCCTTTGCTAATCCAGCCGGCTGAAATGAGATTTTCACAAGCATACGATTTCTATATTCTATCTATAAACGGTTTTGGTACTGGAAATGGATAAGGGGTTAAGTACAGGGATTCTGCCAGGGCATACATGAAACGACTTTCGAAACCCTCAGACTACCTTACACATCGGCATGTATCCTAATGCGGCATCGCTGTACTAATTTGTATTCCAAATTGAGCCTCTGCGCCCCCAACTATCTTGGAGTTGTCATGAAAAAAGCTCGTGGTAATGATGCTTCTGGATAGTACCTGAGACGATGAGATTCACGGGAAGCGACGAATGTTCCTGCTCCGCCATGAAGCGACGTGAAATGCTTCATTCCCGCGGAGACGGCTTGTGTTTCCTCGGCGTTATTCAATGTAGAATTGGCAGAAGGCATACCTTTCATGTTTCTAAACTCGTGGCCCCTTGGTGAAGGTCTGACGAATTTATCCTGACTTCAACCATTTAACCAGATTCACAAATTGACGTACGCTTTCGATTAAGAAAAATCTTAGTATCCCCATTCGAAACGAGCGATACAACATCGTCTTTACCGAAAGCCTCTAGATGTTTATCTAGGCAGTTGATAAGCAACGGTCATCTGAATGTTCTAGCTTTGAGGCTGTTCGCACCGTCGCTGCAAGTCTGCAAAACCACAGGCCAAGTGTTCATGAAATCAAACGTGGCTTTCTGGTTGATACGGAGAAATCTTCAAACACAGGTCAAACGCCGGTCACAAAATCACATTAGCATCATCAACTACTTAGAAGGCAACGATTATATCCACGACTAGCTGTGGTAGATACAATTGTGCTACCTGAAGTCAATAAATCACGCTACAATCCTATCATGCCTATATAACGTGATGGGTTTGTACCGCGGAAATGAACATTATCTTCCTGAGTCATTTCATCAACGCTCTAAATGCCTCGGAAGAATGCAACTATCACCAATTCAATGCATGGTTTAGTTTGCATTTCGTAGAGCAGCCAGCCTCTCAAAAAATCGCGGCATTTACTACTCGCCAGGCACAGCGGATGTCGAAAGGCATAATACGCTTGTTAATCACGCCACAATAAATGATCATGAAGCTGTCAGCTTGATTCGGTATATCCACTGCCGGATCTGCTCTCTCTTTTTTTTTCAATGTAGAGAAATTGCAACTCCATTTCCATTTTCAGACTAATACAACGATGCACTTAATCACATTAAGGATTTGCAAAACAATACTTCGGTAAGGTCATACGAGATTTGGGGATCTTCAACAGAGCACTACACCGATACCTAGTCGATATTTGTTTTAGCCTCAATATTTCAGTTCGTTTCTGTTAGCTTTACGGCCAATTTCTAATGCAACTGTTAACCTTTTCGGCTTAGTCTGAGTTATCCTTCTTCATTCCATGCATACATGGAGACAGAGTGCATCATCTTTAAGTATCCCCGTTATGCACATGCACAAGAACCCAGCTCTTTTATGGTAATAGAAAGCTCAACGTTCGCATGAGTATCTCCAAAATTTGTACTTATCATATCACCGCGTGAACGATTCATAGGCCGTTAAAATCTGAGAAATGCTACGCAAAGTATCACTGCCGTGGTGCAACTACAAAGTATATCCATATACTGGCATCGTTATTACAGTGGAGAAGCACATGATAGCTACCGTGTGTCGATCAAGAACGTGCGTAGCATGAGTCCAGTCAACAAAACTCAGGGGAAGTAGGAGACTAGCAATGAGATTAGCAATTGGGAGCATGGCGGGGCATGTATCTCCATGAATCTCAATATCATAGTAATGTCTCATAAATACTATGAGATAGGCCTCGACAATTCTTACATGAGCGATTCGAGTCAATCAATGCTGAGGTGACTCTCTCGCTTATGCTTAATATGATTAGCATTGCGAAACAACCACCAAGTGCCGTGACTTAGATCAAATGCCGGACAATACGACCCGAACTAATCCTTCAAATCCTTCCCGCCACGAGATTAGAGTTAAAAGTAACAAACGATCATTATCTCAAATGCCTAATGACTGGTGGGGCAATCAAATTTCCTCAAATCACTCATCACATCTTGTGACACGCTTTGAAGCATCGAATAATCTCGACTCAATGATATGTGTAATATTTACACTCACAGCTCAATATTATCAAACCGGGAGTCGAGAGGGACATATCCGGGGAAGGCTTGCTGTGTGTGACCAAGAGAGAATGAACGGCCACTTGCCGAGTTAGTACCTGCGGGGTACCGACTCGTCATTCAACGTATCATTGACGTTGCTTTTTTCTTAAAGATAAGGGCGAAACGCGGGAACATTCCGAACAAAAGCAGTATCAAATGATGTTTTCTTTTGCTTCATTATCAAACAGCTGTAGTATTTTTTCGTCTTCGTATCGCCAATACACCAACTCGCATACCGATCTCATTTGTGGTTACGCGGTGCTCCATATGCGTTTGCTCTTTCACCAATTAAATAAATCCATTATGGAAACCAGACAGACTGGTGGGGTGCGTAACCATCAGTACCGTACATACTGTATGTATGCACGATGATATATCATGATGGCTGTAAAATCTTCAACTGGAATACTGTAGTTCTTGTATCCACTTTCAGGTTTTCAACCCTTTCAAACCCTCCCTCTCCCCCCAGGCTGGGTATTTAGCCGACCAACATCTAATCCCATCCCCGAACCCTGTTTTATCTCTGCATCTTTCACCTTACCTTCACAAGTCTGCAGTGCTTTTGGAACATTTTTGAGTTACCGTACAGTGTCTCCAATTACTGCATTTCGATATCGCGTCTCACACCGCTGAATTATGCCTGTCACTACTCAATTTCCCACTAAGCATTGTCCAATGATGCCTGATTGTAGCTTCTTTAGTTGATCGCCCAAGGTCTCTTCAGGCGAAAAGCCTGGTGCTGTACACATCCTAATGCATTGACGCCGCAATTACACGGATTGGAGCACATGCATACTTCCCGTACCTGAGAACCAACCCTCGGTAGCGAATCTTGTACAACACGGCCCGGCACGGGTCAAGAATAAATCGTTTTCCGCTTAATGCGCTTCTCCTTTCATCTATTTGTCTCGTTGCAACAGACCTGGTAGTGAGACATCCTGTCACTCACATATTAGGCTGATGTAACTGGAAGTGACCCCGCATGCAAAAGGGGTGAATTATGAACAGAATCCATTTTATCAGGTTGATTGTTAATGCCTCTTATTTCATATTAGTGGATTCACAATCTCGTGACTTGAATTGCATATCAAGATCAACGAGTGCCTAGATGACCATGGCTGGCTGGTCAGCCCCTTCTACAACGGCAAGCAAGTGCTTGGACGCTCGCTACGTGATTATATTCATCACATGATTAGCTGTAAGAAGTATCTTTTCGATATCACAAATGTCTCATAATATATCCACTTTTGGTTATCTCCATGTCTTTTCAACAGGCAAGTCCAAGCGTACATGATCGCCTTTACTTGTCAACTCTTTGAACTGTACCTTGCATCTCTCCAATTCTTGTACATCGCCTTTGCTAGGGTTTGAGTCTTCACACATATTCAGGCAGATTGCAGTAATCCTCCATTATTGGCTTTCGATATTTTACACAATTCATGCACTTAAGACGTCACAGAGAATGTAATTCAAGCTTCCGTTTTTCTCTTCAATTTCCTATACCCACGCGCTATGTCACTTCACATGATCAGCTTATAATACGGGGCGTCATGAATCCACTTGCGATATCTTTCCTTCTCTAACCATCTTTGTTGTCAATCATGGATCACAACTTAGAAAAGGTTCTAGCTTGTTAAACTAATCATAAACCCGTCCCAGTCTTATCACACTTCCAGACATCGCCTCTTCTGCCTTGATTTGGGACTAGTCTGACTACCCAACTTGGGTATTCATTTTGTCACGATCGTCTAACTGCAAAGAGACTGCAACTTACATTAAACACACAGACGTTTAAGATCGTGTAGACTCTACAACCATCTGGACGCACAGTTTACAGAGGTTCTGGAGAGTGAAAGTGACTCAATATTAGTGCTACTGCACTGACATACGATGAGGTGAACCGTCCTTCATGTCCCTTTAATTTCCACTACATGTACCTTTTCACACATCACAAGCCTAAAATAGCAATACTCTCACTGAGCTAGGTCTTTGACCACGCTGACCATACCAGATATCTGCATAATCATCGGCTTCAATTGCGAGTTACGATCATCAGCCACTTCGGAATCCAGGCGCGCCTCGATTCCCAAGCCCCTGGTGTATCCGCAACGCTGTATTTGTGATGAACCTGTACGCACGTTTTTTTCTTCCCCTATACGACGGGAATTGCAGCGAATACGTCTATCAATAGCAGTTTGAAGACCCTGTAACAACCGCCCTGCATTGCATTACATATTACATTGCGTCGATCATACATACATATCCTCCGAAGTCCCGAAAGCATGGCGGTCATGGAGTTATCCCAACGTCGGCGGGAAAACATCGTTAGATTGTTGGACTGAAATATACCTTGAAACATGGAGTTACGATTCCCTATGAATCTTCTCACTCCAATAACATTCAAGGTTTTCCTTAATCTATCCTGCTTATTTGCTTACTTAGATGCGAACCCCATAGGAGCTACATGGCCTGTCCCGAGGAAAAGTTAATATCAATCCTGAACAATGATCCTCACCCCGCGATCCAGCCAGGGCCAACTTCCGCCACCATGATAGGTGGAAGCGCATTCCATGCGATGCTCTCCTCTACCAGCTATCCATGTTCAATCTTGAGCTCTGAAGGCATCTGTAAAGTTTCTTCGCTTCAAGGTCCGATTGTCAAAGTTTGATTGGTTCAATTGTGACAGTTTCTCAGTTGTTTGCAAGCTAACTTGCTACGTGTTTGTACTCCGCCACCTCTGTCAAGTTATCACCACAGCATTGGCTCTTGAGCTTCCCGCGTATACTGGTAAGCTTTTCTCGGGAGGGGTCGGACAGATGTCCTGAAGCTACTATTGTGCCTCACTAGACATGCATTCGATTTAGAGCAGGCTAAAAAAGACTTTCATTCCGTCCTGTCAATGACTCGAACTTGAAGGCCTAATTTCCCCTCCACCTTCTCACCTGAGTTACCTTGTGTGTATTAGTGACAGCCACATCACACTCACCAACGCCCTATGTTTTATCATACAATTTCCACGCAAATCATTGAGTCATTAGCGCTAATAGTCTGTGTAAATCCTCGGGTGTACGAATCCGCTTCCACCCAACCACTATTCCCGGTTTACAACGATACTGCATAAAGTAAAATATTCCGAAAGCCAAGGGGCAATCCCCCAGGTAAGGTTATCATAACCGTAAAAAGAAATTAAAATTCCCTTAAATTCTACGATTGGGACTCCGCAATCTGTACACAGGCATGATTAGTACACACCTGACATTAGCTCGATTGCCAATTATCCTCGTGGCCCGAGGCTTTTCCGGATGAAAACCGCCCCGTTTGCCTTCAGCCTTCTTTCTATAGAAACTGCAGACTAATTCGCATTCGGCAGTGGTATCAACTAGATGGAAAGATTGCCACATTCAATTTAACGCGACGCGAGGTCGTTCCTGGTTGTCGTTCCAGATCTCTTGTCACGATCATGAAGTCCGCCAATCCTCATCTTACTCTCATATCTAACTCCAGTGTAACATTTCAAGCTTCTCGCTACTCATTACCAATGACGACGGTGAAGACCTTTAGCTATTCATTCATGTTTGTACAATGTACCCACTCCGAGATCACGATCCACCACTGATACTAGGGTTTCCATTAGTGTGGCAATACCCGGTAAACCCTAGAAGATCACTACACTGATCCCTGTCGCTGATCAATACCTAATCCTTAAAAAACCATGATCTTTCCAGGCTCGTCTATACCTTACCTTCAATCCACACCAGACCGATTCCTTGCTAGGTGGATATTGTTCACTCTCAACCAAAATGGATGTAGCTAGACTTTCGCCTCTAGTCCGTATACGCACTGTCTGGAAGATCTCGGATTGTTTACTCTCACAAGTAACTTTGCTGCTAATCTTACGATTCGTACCGCATTCCAGTCACTGGGTTGGAGCGATCCCGAGATATGCAGGCTCTAAGTGATGGACATTATATCCCACTGGCATATAGCTTTCCAAATTTCAAGCTACAGATATGCATGCACTCCGTACTGTACGTACAGTAGCTACAGTAAGTAACTTCTAGAATCATGCACTATCGACGAAGCTTGAAACTCAAATCTACACTGGTCAAAACGACATCATTGTATCAACAAACAGGTAAAGTCGCAAGAGTTTATCGACATCATCGAAACTAATTTCTGTTGACGAAACTTCTGTTTTCTGTCATTCGATGCCATGAAGAAAACCCATCGAACACACTAGTCCATATCCTCCTTCGATACGAGTCTAGAATAGCGGAACTAGACGGCTCACTTGCTTCTGTCTTTCCGATTGGGAGATAGCGATTCGACCATTGAATCAGTGGCTTCGTACAGGGAGCCGTCTATCTTTGTGCGACAGCCAGCCAGCCACTGAATGCCATATCTTCCCGCGGCATTGTGCGAAGTGAGGAGAAAGGTACCAGGGCCTGATACTTGCTTCGATACCTACCCCGGTACGAATACTACTCTCAATACAATGTTTCCACTTCAAGTTTTGTCATTCGTTGTTCACATCATTTTTTCGCCATTGGGGTATCCATTTTCTTCTGTGCGCGCCGCGAAGCCCGAGGTACAAGCTGAACCGTGACGAGAATACCTTAAATCAAGTCTTGAATTCAAGGTCTGTAAAGATATCAAATTAAAGGGACGGATCTACTCCACCTATAGCCGTCGATGCGTTGCGGGAACTATGTGAGAAATCCGTAGACAGTTTTCGGCCGATTTGCAATTTTTGGCAGAGATTTCCACAGTGGACCCTTAGACACACAGACTGTAGGGGCGACGAGGTCATTCGAGTGAGTGCTCGAGTGCCTTTTCACGGAGATGTTTCCTGTGTGGGAGATAGATATGTTCACGGCAATTTCATATCGATAGCTATCTTCAATTCCTGTTATTTTCTCTATGGATCACCGGTATGTGCGGAGCTTTTGCTTTCAAAGCTTGTAATCCACATGGCATTTTAAATCATCATGTCTCGCTAATAGTTTCCTCTCGTTGACACCATACACCTCAACTTACCGGCCAAGTATCGTATCTTCTCACTGGAGTGTACCAGCGAAAAGAAACTAGTCAAATTAACTCCGCGAGCCTTATTGACAAGTCTCGGAGACCGAATCTCCGAACACACGTCTACTATAGTATTTGGAATCTGCTTCAAGAATGTATATTGTTAGTAATGGACGAAATTTACCCAGGTAGCTAGGCGCCGCTATCACCAGCTCACCGAGCAATGAGCTATACAGACTACCAGCGAAAGTTTTCCGAAAACTTGATGCTTTTCTCCTGTGCTTGGAATACTTGATACTCATGTTACTGTCTTTGTCACCTTGATCCGTATTTTCTTGTACATGTGCGTATTCTTCACGAAGATGGTAGGAGTATGGTCAGTGCTATACCAAGATGCTGCCTGTCCTGTCCTTTATATGGTATCACACGCTGCGATTTGCTGGACTATTGTGACTCCATGATGTCGAACTGTCTCGTAAGGCTCTTGGATGGTGAGTCTCTTCGGATTTATCACTTTCACCCTTCGGCAGGGAAGTCTCACACAGTAATTCAATATGCAACTACTCATTGGATCACCAAAACTAAAACAACCCCAAATCTGCGTTGAAAAGGAAATATCCATGGTTCCGGTACCACGGCCAAGATTGTCTTGGTGTCACGGTACATGCATATGATATCGGTAGTATCGGTACATATTCCAAGCTGTCGCAAGCCGTGTAACCCGTGTAATCCGTTTGAAAAAGCAAAACATCATCGTGTTTCTCCGAAATCCCTGCAAAGCTGGATGTTACCTTGTGAGTCGAGAAAAGCCACCGTCTCCATGGCTCTTTTTTAATTCAAGTATTGCTGTGTCGCGAATAAATGGGCTGGAACAGTGTATCTCGGGGGGTCTGCTGCAAATCTAATTGGTTGTTGTGGTTTTTTGGACAGGGTAATTTACGACATATCAAAGGAAGAATAGAACGATGATTGGATATCAAACTTCTAACGTCGAGTAGAAACATAGTTCTAATGCGTAACCATGCATAGCTGCTTGATAATCAATCCGATCTATCATTAATGATGAATGTCGTGCCGACAAATGTGTGAAGTCGTAACTGTATGAACCCAAAAGTGCATCGTCCACTACCTACGGCTGAAAATCTTACATTTAACGGTGACATGAGAATAGAACACCATCTTCCGACCAGGGTTTTGATCCATTTACGTGATAATTATCACATCTCGCCATGAAAAATGCCTGCGCATTAACCCCGCGTATTGCAGGCTTATGGCCAAGCAAATCCTGACGAACCACTGGGGTCTTTTTTGAAATTTCCGACCGTCTGGACCGACTCTTGCAACTCGTTCGCGGTACATTCGTGGGGGGCCAGGAAAGAAATCTGGCTGTCAGATCGCTATCAATTTTTTTCATCTCTCCATCTGCATCTCCATCTGCATCTCCATCTGCATATTCATCTGCATTGGCATCTGCATCTGCAGGCACACGCAGCATCGTACGCACAACTGGATGCCTTCCCCAAGTAGATAATCTTGCGAGTTTCCCTCACTCTAAATGCTGACTGCCTTGCTTTGCCATTCTCGTAGTGATGCATTGTAAGATGCTTTTTTTTCTTCTTCTTGCAAAAGGAACGTTGGGGATTGTACCGGTGGAGCCTGTCAGATGACGGGGGTTGGGTTAGAGGTGTGGTGGACTACTGGTCATCCTAGAGAGGGCATATATCGAACATCACCAATTGTTGGAATTGAAATTTGGAATTTGGAGTTTAGAACGCGCTCGAAAGAATTGGTAGGAGTTGAGATGAATACTTGTTTGTTGGAATTTTGAGAAGATTAGAATGGATTGACTACCTACAGATAGCACCGAAAAGTGGTTGTTGAAACTCGAGATATAGAGTGCAGTACTCTGTAGGCATTTGAGTATTCAAGTGAATCAATCCCACAACCAATACCTAGGTATTTGTTACATTTTTCTATCCTTCTCTCAAGAGTTGTTATTTCTAGGCATTCTGTGTTGCTGTGTTGATTGGAAAGTTGTGGTATCCCCACTCACCCACAAGAACTTTTGCTTTTTTTTTACAACAAGGAAGAAATCTGTCTTTCGTGTCGAAAGTGGCATTGTTATTTTCAAATACTCAGTCCGATCGATGCATCTTTTTTATCTGACATGGAGTTCCTTTTGAATCTTTGTGTTTCTTTTACTTTCTATCGAGTCGGAAATCAGAGGATAAAAGAGAGTAGAGTATAGGGATAGGAATTTTTGTCTTATGCTGAGGGAGTGAACAATCATAACTACCTGGTACAGTCCTTCGAATCGATATCCTCTCTCATAATGGAAGAAACGCTCAGTAGCGCGACTATAAACCTTCTCCTCCAATCGAAAATTCTTTCATCGCTTTTATTCTTCTTCATCTCAACAATGATCACAGTCGATGACCACAAAATATCTTCATATATTCACGTTGCAATTGAAGCACGACTGCTTGCTACTTGTACCTCCCCTCCCTTTTGATCATATTCTCATACATCATTGGCCTTTCGATACTTTGATTGCAATAGCAATTCCTTAGTCGTGTGTGCCATTCGTGGGACTTTTAGTCGTATATCGTACATTTGTTGAGTATCCAGTGTATCATACAGCAAGAGCAGTTACGGACTGAGTGAAATGGCATGGAAGGGGTCACTATTGTTGGGTTTATGATAGCCTGGGAATACAATTCTACAGCCGCAGTTTGAAGAGGGGTACATTTGCTCTAGAGATATTGGGTGAGATTGGAATGATATAGGAACGTGTAAATTGCAGCTTGAGGGATTTCTATAAAGTTGCTGTGTGATGACATGCGATTTTATCTGGAATCCTTACACACCAAGGAATGGACAAATCAAGACTCCAATGGATGATGTCGATCTGAACACCTATGTACAGGTTAATGCATTGCTTAGAGTACCTACGGAGGTAGAGGTAGGCGATCTTGAAGATGACATCTGTATACTGCTAGCACAGTATCATCAATGATAATAATTCATTATGGTGACTGGG
This sequence comes from Botrytis galanthina, assembly GCA_004916875.1. NCBI lineage: Eukaryota > Fungi > Ascomycota > Leotiomycetes > Helotiales > Sclerotiniaceae > Botrytis > Botrytis galanthina. Next base: position 59,437 of record PQXL01000015.1, read on the forward strand.
AAACTAAATCATTGAATAACTTGACACCTCGATCTCAAATGGCAGAGTAAAAACATCGTCAAAGCTTCATCTGCTTCCCTCATGATCAATGATCTGATATCCACCAGTCCAACGATTGACCATCCCGCAAAATTCAAATAATCATCAAGAACCTGAAATCATATTCAGCGCAGCGGACTTTGCTCTCTTCATCGCCGGACTCTCATCGTATATCTCCCGACTTCTCTTTCCACTCTTCCCATGCCCTTTCTTATTCGACTCACCAAAATACTTCTGCTCATACGAAGTACCACTTTGCGCCTCGGTCTCTCCCAAATCCTCGTTCTTTATCACAATTTCCGAATCACCCACATCCTCAAACTTATCATCTTCACGCGGAAACACTCTCGGATATCCCCTCCCCTCTTCCCCATCATCCCAATAAAACTCGCCCAGCGCTTGCCAACTCACAACTTCCGCCACCTCCACTCCCTCCACCAATCCCATCCACGGCGCTTTTCTCCTCCTTCCACCCATTCTCTCTCTCCTCGCCTCATCCGCCAGCTCGGCTTCCAACCACGTCACCGGATTCGGCGCGTACAAAAACTTCCACTCCTTGGTAAATTGTTCGTACTTTGCAAACCTCGCCAGAAAATCATCAACCGTCCATCCCCCCTGTGTTTTGACCGCTTCACGTCCGCTCTGCCAGTAAATCGCACCTACTTGTTCCAGGCCCGCAAGAACATACGCCGCCTTTTTGAAAACCGGATAGGAAACATGGTTTCGAAAGCATTGGACGGATGTCTGGAAATAATCTAACAATTTAGTTTCGTGAATCGGATCGAGATAAGGATCAGCGAAATCGGCATGATGGACACTAAAATCCCAAGTCGGAGGTGCGGTGAGGGAAACGCAGGGGGAGCTTGGATCTGGAAGATTGGAAACGAGATGGCGATCGAGCGGAAGTGTTCTCAGAGCTGCTATGTTGTCGGGTCCGAATCGAAGATCGGATATGTATGTTAGGGCTTCTTTGACGCTTTTCTCGTGGGTGAAGGGACCGCGGAAGGCTTTCTCGTCGGGTCCGTCTTCGTTCCAGGAGGGGGAGTGCATCATTTGGTGATAGCGTGCAGAGCGATTCATGCATTCGATTATGTTGAGACGTTGACGAGAACAGAGTTTGTCGCCGTTATTGAAGGTGAGGAGCGGACAGATGTAGAGGGGTTCGACGAGAGTACCGTCTCCGTGTACGTATTGGAGAGAGGCGATGTTGGGGGAATAGATAGCGTAGATGGGTTTTGTAGGGTGACGGGAGGAGACACCGATGAGAATGGAGATGAAGGGCATGGCGAGGAGTGCGCTGGGAGTTATGCGATTAGGGATAGCGTCGAATGGAGAGATGGCCATTGGATCTTTGGAGCGAGTTTGCTTGGAAGATGATCCCGGGCGCTATGGATACAGAATTAGTAGATGATGAAATTATTCTGGAATATGGAGGATCGATCAACATACGTTTTCCATGAAATTACTGCTGCTTGATGCCATTTTATATCGATCTGTTTCTAAGATATAGTTGATTCTTGTAAATAGGCCCATGCATACATGACTGTAGACCGAGGTTTTCAGGTGTGAAGACTTGAAATTTTGTAAATATAATGATAGTTGCTATGATTATTAAGAGGATAATGGCTGAAATTTTAAGCAATTTTGAGAAGAGTGTCTTTTGAGGGGTATCATGTGTTCATGCCGAAGTTGATATAAAGGTGAATGGTAAACTTGGATGGCACCGTGAGATGTCGAGGGTAGACTTGATCAAGGGGGAAATAGACAGAACTGCCTATATAGGTAGACAAGCTTCTGTCGAAGTTACAATACTGAATTTAGAAAATAGAGCATGTAAAATAGTATTCCTGCCGTCTGAGTTCTGTCAAAGATGGAGAAGATGTGTCAGGGTTACTCGTGATAATTAGAGTACGTGGCCATTGCCTCAGTATTCGACAAGTACAGGAATCTGGGGCATTTACAAATGATATAATTATTACTGTGATCTATTTTAAAATCTATACTCGTGCAAAAAGTCAACGCTTTCTGGACAATACTCAGATCAAAACTCCATCAACAACAAACATGACCCAGGACTGATTTCCTTTGGACTTTTATTCCATAAAGGTAACATGTTTCTTAGATTCATCCCTTGCTGGCCTCAGCCCGTTGGCCCTGAAATCCGGATCTTCGTATCCGATCGATACCGCTACCAAAATCTCTAGATCATCAGTAATCCCGCACTCCCTCCTCACCAACTCTGGATATCCTGTCTGACAAACCTGCACACAAGAGTCCACTCCTCTCTCCGTAAGCGCCAATAACCAACTCTGTAACCACATACCAACACTGACTCTATCTGCATTCGTCAGGGTTTTATCGATACATACTATCGCCCCTACTGGTGCATCAAAGAACCGATAATTGCGGAGGACGGCTGCATTGCGAGCTTTAGAGTCGGATCGTGGAATACCCATCCCTTCGCCATAGAGTTGGCGGCCAACTTCAGAGCGGTAGTGAGTGTATCCGACAGGGAGTGGTGGGATACTGGGAGTGGATTCTGATGCAGCAGTGAACAACTTAGTTCTGAGATTCTCAAGCGATTCGCCCGTGAGAAGGAAAACAAGATGGGGTTGAATATTTGAGTTTGAGGGAGCGAGGCGAGCGAGGTCGAGAGTGGATTGTAAGATGGATTTTGGGACTGAAGTTGGAAGAAAAGCACGGCTTGAGTGCCGTGCAATGAGGGATTCTCTCAACGTCATCTCAGAGTAGGGTGGTTCTTCATTGGTTTTTGTTTCAGTCGCGTGAGGCATGATGATATTCGATTGGCTCTGATTGACCGGCCAAGTAGTTTTTGAGCCGAAGTGAACTGTTCTTGACTTCTGAAAAGTAGTTGTATTATGCTTTTGATGTCCTTATGAAAGACTATGGTGATCTCTAAATTCACATATCTGAGTGACCCGCTACCCTTTTATATGTTTCTCTCCTTGTGCTTTCCACGGAATTGTCAAAAGCTTCAAATAACCCGACTGCCATCCTATGGCAATGTAAGGTTCAATACACCACGAATGGTTAGAAATCATGCATAATATGTAGTACAATTACATAGTTTTCTGCATGTCCGTGAAGATTGACCAATGGAAAGCCGTGACTCACAAATACACACTTGGGTGGCTGCCATCCATCGGCTTCTAAATTTTCTCCTTTGCCGCTAACTTGAAGCACAAGCTCATGATTGTAACTGACATCGGTGCTTAACGGTCGATGGTTTTCCGACATAAAGTATGGCTATTGAACACAGAAGAAAATATATCGGTCCCTTACTCTGGTTCTTTGCATGGCACGCTGTGTACTTCATCCATAGGCTCACATGAATATGCTCGAGAACATCTCCCTCGGGTGTTGACGGGAAAGAATGAGATCATATCTTGAAGAGTATTTGATCGATGTAATAAAAATTTGGCCTGAAATTGCATTGGAACTCTCCATGCGGGTGTTTGAATGAATAGGTTGATTGCTAATAGAGCATATTTACGAATCAATGAAGGTGCTGAAGAAATGCTGTGCAACTGTGAAAATGTCTGGAATATTTCAAAGCATCACATAACCATGATCAATCAGACTTCTGATATTTGAAAAATTCATCGAGTGAATTGAGTGGATTGAAGGCATTGAAGGTATTGATAAAGACTTGGTAAGATGTTGAGAGTAGGATGTTTCAAGTGAAACGTTGTCAAAACAAACAGCAGGTCAGGTGTGAGATGAGAGCCTTAGAAGGCGCTGATGGATGGATTATGAATTGATTACATTTCTGAAGGTAAGGTTCAGGTAAGACTTATTATACCGTGGACTACCTTATTATCGCATAGCACCTCGTATCGTAGTAATCCTTCAATTCCACCTTGTTAACAACAAGACAGTCCACTCTTTTACTTTCACTTATTAGAGGTATCAACCTGTAGTACAATCCATTTCAATATTGAACACCTATTCTATTCAATTCAATATTGGTCTAAATATGGATTTCCTTCAGGTATAACTCTCCCAATTGTTTCTCAGTTGAAACTATCTTGATCAAGAATACTAACTATGTCATTCCAGCGCCTTGCGCGTTCCCTCGATAGGCCACTATTCCCATGGAAGAAGCTCATCGTTGGCTTCTCTCTCGCACAATACCTATTCGAAGGTTTTCTCTCTCTCCGTCAATATCAGGTCTTGAAGCAAACGCGTCCACCCAAGGTTCTCTCCAATGAAGTCTCGCAAGAAGTTTTCGACAAAAGCCAGGTATGTTATTGTCAGCCTTACCATCTCCCCACTACCACTCGCTGACTTCCAAAAAGGCATATGGACGCGCAAAAGCACAATTCGGTTTCGTTGCAGGACTCTATGGACAAATTCAAAACACGGCATTCATCTATTTCGACATTCTTCCCAAACTTTGGGACTTCACTGGATCATGGCTTCTACGACTTGCACCCGCTCGGTTCACCGGCGAGATTTCTCACTCAATCGTTTTCGTCCTTACCTTTATTGTAATTCAACAGTTTATTTCTCTCCCAACTTCAATCTACCAGACATTTGTGTTGGAGGAGAAGTTTGGGTTCAATAAGCAGACGCCTAAACTCTTCGTTACGGACATGTTAAAGGGACAGATGTTGGCATTCACATTGACTCCACCGATCCTCGCTGGCTTTCTCACGATCATACAAAAAACTGGGCATCAATTCTTCTACTACTTGTGGTTGTTTGGTGCTGGACTCCAGGTTTTCATGATTACAGTCTACCCGATCACGATCTTGCCCTTGTTCAACAAGCTCTCACCCCTCGAACCTGGAGAATTGAAAGATGGCGTCGAGGCTTTGGCCAAACGCTTGAACTTCCCTCTTCACGAATTGCATGTTATCGACGGCAGCAAGCGCAGTGCTCATAGTAATGCTTATTTCTTCGGCCTACCATGGAAGAAGCATATCGTCATTTATGATACTCTGATCGAGAAAAGCGACACACAAGAGATTGTAGCTGTTCTTGCTCATGAACTTGGTCACTGGAGCCGGGGACACACTACAAAGCTCTTTGGAATCTCTCAGGTAAGCAAATTTCTGTTGGTTATTACGGGATTCTCATTAATTGTTTACAGGCCCATTTTTTCTACATCTTCTCCCTGTTCTCCGTCTTCATTAACAACCACTCCTTGTACCAATCATTTGGTTTCCATAACGAGTTCCCAATCATAATAGGATTCATCTTGTTCTCTGATGCACTTGCCCCTATGGACACAGTCATCAAGCTGTTGATGAATATCCTCAGCAGAAAGTACGAGTTTGAAGCAGATGACTTCGCACAAGGACTTGGATACCAGGCTGAGCTAGCTCGTTCGTTGATAAAATTGCAGATCCAGAACTTGAGCACTATGGATGCGGACTGGATGTATGCAAGCTACCATTTCTCCCACCCAATATTGTCGGAGAGATTAGGTGCTTTGGGATGGAAGTCGAGCGGTCCAGTTGCACCAGCGGCTACAAAGGATGAGAAGACCGCACAAGCTAGTGGCAGAGAATTGTAGATGTACAGCATTCTAAATTACGAGGAAACCTCTGAATAGATGTACGGTATAGACTGAATAAGAAGATTTCCGTTAACCTCGCTAAAACGCATCAAAAATTCGTGACTTGTAGTTCGTCGTGCTCATTATGCTGCGGATTGTTTCTTCGCTTCCTTCGCCTTCAGCTCTGCCTTGTGTCTTGCCTTCTTTTCGGCCTTTCGTACTGCTTTTTCCTTCCTCATCCATGCTTTGGGTTGACTCGATCCTGGAGTTCTCTTTGCACTTGGCTCAATCTCAAGATCACTATCAACTTCCGCGTTATTCACCCCTTGGACCCTAGCTCCAACATCTCCCTCCTCGATACTCTGCTCCCTCTCAAATTCTTCCTTATCCTGCCACCCATCTGCATCCATCTTGTCGCCCTCGCTTGCATCTTCCAAGCCCTGCGCAATCTCAACTGGATTTTCCTCCTCCATTTCTAATGTTGGCGCAAGCCATTCTCCGCGCAGACCAGCTTCGACACGTTGAAGATTGTGAATCGTAACGCTGGAGTGACTGCTCCCGATAGTAGGGCCCGTAGGCTCGAGCTTAGCGTTTGGGAGAAGATATGGTGTGCTGGATGTGAGTGAGAGATAATCTTGAAGGTATTTGAGAGCAATTGTTTGGTTGACGGGGATCGAAGGAATTGATTTGTGGGGGGGGAAGGCCGACGCGGACATGGTGATTGAGTCTTAAATATAACTAGATTTGGTCGGAGTTGTAAAGATTGAATAATTGTACGACAAATGCCAGAGAGATCGATTTTCGAAGTATACAAACAAGAAGTTTCATGAAGCCCCGAGATTTTTTGCGACTGAGGCGGAAAAATGTCCGCTAGCGTAGTTTTTTGATTTTGATAGTGCATGGGGATAACCTCGAATTCTGGTCCGGGTTAAGATATTCACAAACTGTAGCAAAATGTTGTGTCTACGCTGCTCTCATGGTCTTAGGGCTACTCCAATTATAACAAGGGCGCTTTCACAATCCAATGCTATCGTTGCGAAAAGGTAGATATTTGTCAATTCACATAGCCGTGTCTTACACTAACAACTTTGTAGAACATTTACTTCAATCACGCCCCTCCGACCCACGTTATTCCCCTCCGCATTCAAACCCTCAACGTCTGTAGTCGTTCCTTCAGAAGCAGCACCTCTAGATCTCCTTCCTAAGATCTCAACACATCCCGCTTTGAGTACAACACAATTACGCTGTGGGCCAAGAAACACGTTCAGTCCGAGTCACTTTGTTAGGAAGAGGAGACATGGGTTTTTGAGTAGAATTAGGACGAGGAAGGGGAGGGCGACACTGCAGAGGAGGAAGTCGAAGAGACGAAGTACTTTGAGTCATTAGAAGAAGGGTGTTAGTGGTTGGAATACCAAGAAATATAGCCAACAATGAGAAAGCGGGGCAATATTAAGGCAGCTGTTTAGGAAGCTAAGGATGATGAGGGCAATGATGATTTGTATGATCGTACCGCGGCAAATTGATGGAGCTAACGCTACCATGGCGGCTGTGCCTCTGGACTCCCACCTACATCAAGTGTAAGATATTGAAGATATGTATGTTTAAATCAGGCTACCTACCAACTGGGTGTGGGGACCTGGTCGCTCAAGTTATGAAGGATTCTTTCGTAAAGCAATGTATGGGATGTTCGAATCGAAAGACGGCAATAATTCGAATGGTGCGGTGAATTCCACAAACATGAAACCTCATAGAAATGGGATCTTTTGCGCAACTTACATTCAGATGGTGTATTTTGCACATTTCAATATGCTGTTTCGGGGTTTGCAAGTGCGGCCTACATTCAACAAAGCCCTTTACATTGACTGTCTGGCTTCCAAACATGTTTCTGAAGCCGAGCTTCACCAGCTTGTTCGCGCATGTCTGCCTAAATTGGGTTGAGGCCGGGAGTTTACGAGCCCCTATGGCTTTGCGCCTGGTCGAGTAGCCGACGGCCGACCATCTCTATTTGCCTGTTCTAAGTAATGTATTGATGTGCAGTGCGGTACGGGGAGGTCATGGCCGTCAGCGTGGTTCGCTCACTATGGGTGTTACCTTCAGTTTCTCTGTTATGCCAGATGCTGGGTAAGTGTCCATTCTCAGTACAATCATACTGAGTTGAGAGAATCATACGTCCGTAGATTTGAGCTTCTTTACCGATTCTTTCTGAGGTGTTGTACTAAGATGTCTTTGGTGAAAGTTCAAGATTTCAGTTGTGAACCTGAGACATGTTGACTATTCGACTTGCCTGTCAACAATCTTCCATTGACCCCTCGCGTGATTCACGGTTTTTTTTTGGCTGTCAGCCTGAATTCATGAGCCCCGACTTAATATCATTACAACCTCAATATTGCCAAATTGAATCCACTTTTGGTGTGGCTTCGAAAAATCCTGCTGTAGGATTTGGGTCGAGGTTTCACTGGCCTGCCTGCCTCTCCTATGTCTACTCGGTTATATGGCTCACGATATACCAACAATGCGAGCGACGAGTCTGGCTCAAGTGAATATAAATATGGCTTGGTGAGTGCATAGCTTGTAATCTCAATCCCATCAACCTCACTTTCATCATCACCATCACTCTATTCATCTTCTTCTACCAAGCTCACACAGAATACTCGAATACTGGAATACTGTAATATCGGAATATTCAATTATAAAAATGTCTTCTAACAACAACAACAACAACAACAACGGCAAAGGCACAGGCAAAGTCGATCAACACGGGCCTTTCTTCGCTGATATTAGGTCTTCAAGTGAAAACGGCGAATTAGTGTTAGACGACCCAAAAAAGACGGGCAGCTTAAAAAAACCCCAGAAGACCAGCTCTACAAGAACTGGTAATACCAGTACTGGAAAGCCTGGTAAGACAGATATTTGATTCCTACTTATACGGTTACTAATACCAAACAGTGACGCAGATAAAAGACGACACCGACTCTAATTCTGATAGGAGGCGTGCTAACAGAAATGATGCTTACAAGGACCTCACAGGGCATTATCCAAGCAGTGAGACATATACTTGATTCCTACTTATACACTTACTAACGCCAAACAGGCTCCGATTCTGATAAGGTCGTGAAGGGGAAGGGGAAGGGGAAGGGGAAGGAGAAGGCGAAGAGATAATTGAAGATGGTCAAAGGCGAGCAGAAGGGGATCAACTTCCTCAAGGCGCTGCACTAACGAGAAGGTCGACGGACACGACTGAGTCAAAGCCGGAGACAGGTAGAGAGCTGGATAATCAGAGAAAAAGAACAAAAAAATGGATTTGAAAGGAGTCGCTGGCGTTATTTGCATCATTATAGAATAGGTATCCAATAGACATTCAGGTTTTCGCTAGTTGTACATTTTCTTGTTGACCTTCCTTGAGGTATTACATGCTGGCACTGAGACGAACAGAAGTTCAACGCTACATGACAACCTTGTGTTCTTGCGTGAAATCGAAAGGCATCGTCAGGTAATGTCATCGAAACATTATTGAATATCAATCTACCTAGACAGCGGCAAATTTGCTCGCTCTTCCTATTCTCAACTTAAAAATCCATACCCAAAACTTGATGATTCTCTGCATTAAAATTGTCTCCTTTTTCAATCCATGTAGTATTGAATACGCTCAGAATCATCTGTCTCAAACACTTCCAACTCAGTCATCTCTCGTTTCTCCCCACTTCCCAATTACCCAATCTCCCCCAAGATTTCAAACACTTAACTCACCCATCACACCCCCAACCTCTCCCTCAAAACGCCAAAAGTCCTCCTAAAAATACGACAAGCCCCCCCATTGCCACAGGCGACATATTTTCACCCGCGTTAACGAAACTTGTTCCCGTGGCGAATCCCCCGGAATCTGTGAGTGTCGGTATCGTTCTGGTGCTTGTTGGTGCTTTACGTGTACTGGTACTATTGTGACTATTTTGATCATTAGTTTGAAGTTTGAGACAGTTGGAGGGGAAACAAGGTGTGAAAAGGATGAGAAGAAGGTAGAAAACTTACAACGTCCCGTTGGTACGGGCGCTGGTGATTGGACGGCCGGAGGGAGCTTGTGCTTGGACTTGAAGGGACAACATAAGGAGGATGGCGAGGGTAGCGAGTGAGAGGAGTGATTGGTTGACTCGAGGCATCGTCAAGGTGATGTTTGATTTGTTTAATGAAATCAGGTGTAGATTAGACCTTGAGATAGGATTACTTTGTCGAAAGAAACCACTCGCAAATTCTAATTCATTTGTTATATACGTGAATTAGAAACGTCAGATCACCCCAGACTACCTGCCAAAATTCCATTCTAGGAACTTTATAAACATTCCTATTTCTAGAGCATCAATAAAGTGCAACGTTATCACTCAAATATGCGGCAAGATATCTTGATGTATTTTGAGGGTAGTTTTACATTCCAATCACAAGCACTCCGTGCCAAACCCCAGGATGAAACGTCTGAATAAGCTTTAACAAAATCCACCCAATTTGAGAGAAAATATACCGTCATGCTGGTACACACACAACTTTACACCCATTCGCATTACTTGCTGTTAACTTCCGCTGACCCGCCCAATCTCTTGCATCTCGACTTTCTATTCTCTTGTAAAGCTGTGCAAATTTTGCTAGCATATATGATGCCTCTACCAATGCCTTATTCTGGCCCACACAAGCACGAGGCCCTCCTCCAAAGGGCATGTATTCCCAAGGACTAGGTTTGATAGAGTACCATCTATCTGGATCGAACGATTCAATGTTAGGACCAAACACTGACTCAATACGATGTAGACCGTAGAAATTTGCCCAAAGCTTCGTGCGTTTAGGTACGTAGATCGGGGAGTTGCCATCTTTACCTCCTCCTTTTGGAAGAGTTGTATCTGTCAATGAGATACGAGCAAGGGCCGGGAAAATAGGAAAGAGGCGAAGTGCTACGAATGATTAGTTTGGCCACGCAATGGTATGCTGGTAGTAAAGAAACGTTAGATTGTCTTACATTCGTTGATGACATTGCGAAGAAAGCTCAAACCGCGTAACTTATCGTACAGATGCTGCGAATCTTCTAGATCCAATGGCTGAACTTCATCCCGTAGTCTATCGAATACTTTTGGGTTACGTGAAAGAAGAAATAGTGTGTTGCTGAGAAGAACAGGAGTTGTGTCCTGAACAGCCATCATTCCCTGTAAAGCATTGTCGCGAATCTCAATGCGATCATCAGTTTCTTTGATTAGACCTTGAAGAAGGCTTCTTGGATTTGATCCCTTGAAATGGGAGCTAGAAGCTTCATTTTCTGCACTTATCTCCGTTTCAATGAGCGAGTCAAGATATGATTGAACTTCCTTATACGCCTCGTATTTCATTGACTTTGGTATGAGGAACTGCAAGGGACCCAGCATGAATGAGAGTCCCATGCCAATGAAAGATTTTTGGAAGGCTTTCAGAAAAGCAGCCACCTCGTCCAATCTTCCATCGGCGCCGGGTCTGGGAGTAACACCTAGAACAAACTTCATGGAAGTGCCAACGAACTGAAACCATAGTCAGAATCTTCCCGTTACCACACAAGTTTTCATCATTTGTACCTACGAGACTTGCTAGGGGAGCTTGTAAATCGACTGTTGTGTGACCATCTTGTGGAATGCCTTGAAAGAAGGCCTTGGTCAACGCTATGAACGGACTTAAATTTGATATATTCGCTTTGCTGAACGTAGGTCGAAGAAGAACTCTAGCTTTTTGCCATTCCTCATTATCAGTAGTGATAAATCCACGTCCACAAAAAGGTCCCATCACAGGAAGCCTGTAGGGTTGGTAACCCCAGTCAGAATTGTTGGTAGACCAAGCATTTTGAAGATTTTCCGAATCAATAGTCCTTATGTCCGAAGTACCTAAGTTGTTTAACCATATCGTTTTTCCGTATTTTATATGAAGATTTGACATAAAGGGAATGCCTTGATATTTTAAAGACTGCCCAATTTCTTGTAGCTTTAGGTCAAGTCCAAAGAACGGATCGATGTGGGGGTAAGTCACAGGATGCTCGCAGCCATGCTGATGGTTCAATGTCTTGAATTTACTGGTTCGACTTATCACAACGATATACAGTAGTATGGACAAGAATCCCGCGAGAATAAGCGAACTAGTCTCGAGCATTCTGAAAACGAAGTCGTGTAAAGTGTTCAGAGAGTGACAACAGGATACTGTTGAGTGAGTGAATGAAGCTTTGGCATGGTGCCTCTGGGAAAGGCAAGAAGATATAGAAAATGCAAGTGGAGAAGAAACCAACAGTTACCAACAGTAATCTAACAGATATAAAGCATCACCGCTTGGTATGTCAGAAACAGAGTGATCATATGGTTGATAATTGGCTCTGCAATATGAAAAGGTGTATTGCTTTATACGTCGCAGTCGTCGATACGCCTAGCGAAGAAGAACAATATATCTCTTGCCCAGAGCTTAGGGACACAACCAAGCCGGCCTGATAAGCACTACAACTAGCTCTTGCCATTATTGCCATGATGTGTAGATGTGCCTGCTAGCGTTGCATTGTATGCAGTGAAACCTCGAACAGGAGGTAAGATCTTACTAGCTAGGTAGTAGATACCTTTTAGCCGTCCCAAGTTCCGATAATAAAATCTGATAATGCGAAATCAGATTCTGTTTTGCAAATACCGGTGACCTTTATCATATATATGTGAAGGAAACCAAATTTTAGGATACCTAGGTAGCTATAGGCAGGTATTTGTGAGGGAAGTAATATTAATATTTATTAATATTTATTAATTTTACCCAATTGGCCCGAGGGCCCGTACCGAGCGTAAGAGGACTCGTTCGAGACTCGGAAAAGAAACATCGCCGCTACTTCGAGTAGAATTACGAACTGTTTAATCATTGCACCGGTAACCACCCAGTATCCCCGCAAACCATAAGGATACGTCAGCGTTTATAAATATTCAATTACTTCAACATACCGAATTCAGAATTCTCACCCAGAATTAAGAAAAAGGGCATTTTTTCTCTCGAATCAACACTTCGATATCTAGCTCGAATCCGCATCAATCCCTCGTCATACAGCTTTAGGTTCCTTCTGCTGTGCTGCATCTCTTCATACATCAAGCATGTCTTCGAGGCATGTCTCGCAGCTCCGGAAATGGATGCTAGCCTCGCCGCCCATCGAATGGGGCATTGATAAGCTGAGAGAGTTACTCATTGGCGCATTGCGACAAGGTCCGATTCCTCAACATGTGGCATTTGTGATGGATGGGAACAGGCGATTTGCGCGAAGTCACAAGATAGAAACAGTTGAGGGGCACAATTTGGGATTTGAGGCTCTAGCAAGAGTTTGTTTTCTAGCAAAAAGTGTTGTTGTGCTGCCGCTAATACGATTTATAGATATTAGAAGTCTGCTATAAGTCTGGAGTGAAAGTGGTAACCGTTTACGCCTTCAGTATAGAGAACTTCAAACGCTCGAAATACGAAGTAGATGCTCTCATGGAAATGGCAAAAGTTAAACTGGTACAATTGGCGCAACATGGAGATCTTCTGGACAGGTACGGAGCCAGCGTTCGAGTTCTTGGCCAGAGGAATTTAGTCAAAGATGATGTTTTGGAAGCCATCGATAGAGCTGTAGACATGACAAAGAATAACGGAGAGTAAGTTGGGCTATGTTAACGCTGCTGAGACTAATTTACTAACACCATTTAGTTGCGCACTCAACATTTGCTTCCCATACACATCTCGAGATGAAATCACAACCGCAATCAAGACTACTGTAGAAAACTACTCAAAACCAACACATACACAACAGCGACCTTTTTCGCAGACTCGAATAACCCAAAAGCTCAAGTCAAGAAACGTCGATTCTACCTCAAAGTCAGCCCTAAGAGCAAGCTCCCCTACTCCGTCGAACATATCCGAACCAGACGAATCCGTATCATCCTCCACAACCCTAAATCCTGAACCGTCGCCAATAAGTAGCCCCGAAGCTGGAGTGTTCCCCGATCCCGAATCAATATCCATAGACACGCTTGAAGAAAATCTATTCACTGCTGGGGATCCTCCTTTAGATCTCTTGATCCGAACGAGTGGAGTTAATAGATTAAGCGACTTCATGTTATGGCAATGCCATGAGGACACAGAGATAGTTTTCTTGGATTGTTTGTGGCCTGAATTTGATTTGTGGCAGTTTCTACCTGTCTTGGTAGAATGGCAATGGAAACAGAAGCATGTTGAAGAAAAGGCGCAAAGTAAAGGAATCAAGGCGTCAAACATCAAAAATCGTTAGATATCCAAGGAATTTTGGGGCGGGCAATGGCATTATAGAAAGGATTCGGGAGTTGGGATGATATTTGATACCGATAATTTATTATGGCAGTCAGCATTTCCAATGTTGGTAATAAGATGATTGTCGAGCATACCCTTTCGAAAGTAGTGGGATATATCTAGAAGTTCTACAGATTAATAAGGGTATTCAATTGTCTTTTCGTATTATTCACATTACAATGATATCAAAAAATAAATTCACTTGAGCTCGGCAGTTTAAGCTTGAAAGCCTGCAGGCCACCGTAATTAGCCCAATCTGGGCGGTGAATTAATTCTGCCCACACATTTACCCTAGCAAGACCGGAGTGATCACCCACCCAGATCTTCTGCTACTCTACAAAGTTAGCATACGTCTTAACAATCTCAAATGCTGAGACGACTTGCTCGAATCTAATGTCAGTTCCCAATGGGCTTCGAAAGTTAAAAATTACACTCGGAATCTCTTTGAATCCAATTTGCGCGTGTCGCACAACTTCCTCCTCAATTTCCTCATCTTGGCCATAGAAAATTACGTCGATACACACGATGAAATCCACAAAAGCACCTCCTTCGGACCCCTCTTCGAGCCGCAGAGCTCAGCCTTTACGGCAAACACGAAATAATCCACCTAGATCCTCTATCTCTGGCTCTCGACCTTTGGGATCAAGAGGTTCGATTGGCGGCGGTGATGGAGTACCAAATGCGGACCAGACAGTCGAAATATTCCCTGCAATAACCCAGTTCGCAGATGCTATATCTGCATTGCCAAAGGAACTCGTGCGACACTTTACATTACTGAAAGAAGTTGATGCGAAAGTATTTGGGCCAGAAGAAGAGCTTGCAAGACTCGTCGACATTGCGCTCAACACCCCACCACCGACAACACTCAATTATCCTTCCAACTCAAGATCAGCATCTACAAACGGGCTACATGGTTCATCCAATTTGAATGATTCGTTAACAAATGGCAACGGTGGCCCCGCGAGCATGTTGACGGAGATGCAAGGGGAATCGTTTGTTCCCGTCAATCCAGCGTATGCTATTTACCATGCTCCCAATATGCCTAGAAGACGACAATTCCAAGCATGTGCTAGTTATATGCAGAATATGTTGGTTTCTCTTGATGAGAAAAACCATGTCATTTCGACGGCTGGCGAAGCACTTAATAAACAACTCTCGCGTCTTGACCAATGCTTCCCACACATCGAGAACGAAGTGAGCGAAGAAGCACGACACGGCAGTACTACACATTGGGCATATCCCGAGAACAGAACATCTAAGGCGAATCCTGTTGGCAGCTCTAGAAGGGATGCCCCTCCTGTCAATAATACGAGTGCTGCGGCCCAACAAGTGGCAGAAGAACACGCTGCGAGGAGTGATTCTAGGAAGCAAGCATTGCTTGCAAGAAAAGGAGCCAAAACTCAGCACGCAGACTCAGATTTCGATGATACTCACGAAGGAAGAAAGGCAGATTCAAACAAAAGACCACACGGAAATAGCAAAGCTCGGAAAGCTGCTACTGCTACTGCCGAGACACCAACGAATGTTGGACTTGGGATAACGAATGGAAATGGTACAAATGGAAACCCTCCGAAAAGGCGAAAGGTTGAGAAAACTGCGAATGCTGGTCCATCAACGGAACGTACTCTGAATGGCGTTTTTGGTACCAATGGATCTGCGTCAAAGGGCAAGGCAGCGAGTCCTAGAGCAACTCCAGCACCAGATGGAACCAAAAAGCCGGCCAGAGCTAGAGCGGCACCGAATGGACAAGCAAGAAAAAGGTATGTCGCTTGCTTCCAATCGGCGAGCAAAGAATTCCGCTAATCAATGATTAATTAGGAACAATACGACAACTTCTGCAATGTCGCCCTCATTAGCATCCTCCCCAATTCGAACTACATTTCCTGATATTAAACCTCCGGGACGAGCATCCCCTGCTCCTGTAAATGGTGGAAGACCGGCTTCAGCAAGGGCTCGACAGAATTCAGTACAATCACTTGCGGATACAACACGACCACCTCAATCTTCAGCTTCGAACAAGCTAAACGGAAATACTCCTGGCACGCCTGACCTCGCAGCAGCAGCAAGTGTAACCGGGAAAACTGTCCCAGAAGTAAAGGCAACAATGAAAGAGGCCGGTACAAATGGCAAGGGAGAACATCTCCTTGAGGATGCTCAACCACAAAATCCAGAAGTCTTAGGCGCCATAGTAGTAGGGAACAGCAGAGAAAGTATGAAACGTGAGGAGACTGTAGAATCAAATGGAGATTCTATGCAGGGAATTCAATCAACAACAGTAACAACAAAGAGTGGCAGAGCAAGTAAACCTTCAACGCCTGCAATGCCTTCTTTCGTCGAACCGCCTCGTTCAAGATCATCGCGCAGCATTCCAGACACCACATCTACAGCCAAGAGAAGTCATAAGAAAGGTGCAGGTGCAGCCGCTCAACTTATTGCCCAACAAAATTTGGAGCCCGATGATACGACCAGCAGTGCGCAAGGCGACGACGAAGACATTGAAATAGACGCAGATGAGCCTACCTACTGTTACTGCAATGGCGTTAGTTATGGGGAGATGGTCGCCTGTGATAATGGTAGTTGTCAGAAGGAGTGGTTCCATCTCGAATGTGTGGGCCTCAAAATTGCACCTAGGGGCAATGGTACGTTGTTTCTTCTACACTTGATAACCCAGAGGAACCAGTCACTAACATGGTATAGCAAAATGGTACTGTGATGATTGTAAAGAGAAAATGAAGAACAAGCGATTCAACAACGGACGATAAGTAACGCCGGCCATATTATAGCAGGACAACGGAGTTTTTAGTACGTTTTTGATACCTGGATGGCTCATTCATTGTAACGTTATGGCGCATACAGGCCTCTTGGAGTATGGATATATAGGAATTAACCTTGGTCTGGGGGCTATTACATAGAAACGACGTTTGTTTATAATGTATATGATGGGAAACACTGCCATAGATGCAATGACAGCCCACTACTCTTGTTTAATTTGAGCAAATGGAAGTGTGTTAATCGGTCCAACATGTGAGGCTCCAGATATCGAGGTATCGGCGAGGCGAATGAATGTGCAAGCGCCGCCTGACGGACGGCGACTCGATCTCTTTACCGTACCAGGTAGTTTAGCGAAAAGGATATTGATTGGTCCACGTGATGGAGAAAACTATTGAAACATGGCTTCGCAAGGAAAGTTCGGATCGAAAAGTTATCTGGGTGCAGTCGACTTTTTGGGGGTCAGTGTGGAGTGCATTAGGGGGTAAAAAGTGGTAAGGATTTCTGTACATGGTAAGAGCTGCCTGCCGCAAGTAGATTTACCCCGTACTTTTCCCCCCTGTGCTTGTACCACCCGACGATAGAGTAAGTTTAGACTTGCTCGTGCGCCAATGGGATCTTCACCGATTGTCTTTTCTATCCATAGTATATTCTGGTCTAAACCTCAAAGGTTGGACCCCTTTCTCTCGATATACCGTGGTACGAGTAACGTGGCCAAGAAACCGGGGTGACTTCACCCATAAAAGGTTAGAGGACCAATATCGATGGGTGCTGTACTTCGTCACTGTACTGCAGCTAGCCGTACGGAGGAGATGTAGGTACTCTGTAGATATGTAGCTAATAAGTAATAGAATCTGACGCGACGTAATCATCAATTGTAAGGACCTGCCTAGGTAGTAGATGAACTCGTAACGAAATCTAGACCTGGAGTTTTGTTTGTGTATTCATTTTGTCAATCCCAGATCATTCATTGGATTTGGCATTGATCCGTTTGATTGATTTGATTTGATTTGATTGATGGCTTGACTAATTGACTGATTGACTGATTGTCGGATTATCCTTATGTAACCGAGTTTGGGCGTTTCTAAGCGATCCAAATCATTGGTAGCTGTTGTCAGGATTCCACTGCTCTATTCATGATGGGTAATGTGAATCAATTCTGTCTGCACATCTCACGCAAAATGACATAGGAAATACGTTATGCTGCACTCCTGCTGCCATCTTCCTAGTTCCACACAGAATGCTCCGTACATGATACATGTCGTTTACTCTCATCGAATACCATCATTCCATTACATTATAAGAACCCCTTCACAACATATCTTCGAATTCTTCATGGGAGAAATGAATTCTGAAGACGTAATAGTTGCATCCTTGCCAAGCCTCATCATTTCACCTTCTCCGCTGCCAAACCTCTTTCATGCTTTTGTTTCGTAGAATTGAGCAGTGCTTCTGCTCGGATACCAGACTATTGGGAGAACAATACATCACATGTCCCATTATTGGATTTCCATTCGGAGCCAAAACGACCACGCCAGCAGATAATCATAATTACCTATACCTGCCCAGGTCTACAAGATATGCTTGCTGCGTGCTCGGGACGTACGCATTCCTTGACAAAGAAATATCATTCCTAGCGTCTCGGATTGGAATCTTTCATGGATTATTGTGCCATATCCCATGCAACTTGCGAGTGGGTTCCTACCGGTACCAGTACGGAGGTGTGAACAATGAAATATCAAGCAAGGGTTCTCAACACGTTTCGTCTCCTCTCTCCTTCTCCATTTCCCTGCGAGAGCTGGCGAGAAGACCCTCATACTCACAAACCTAATAAAGTGGTGATGATATAGGTATCAGCCTCTTGTGATTCTTTTTGTTTGCATTACTCAAACGATTCATGGATTTGAGAGTCACCTGAGCATTGGAAAGTGGCATTGGGCGGCAACTTAGCTACTAGTAGATTGTCATTCTCTTGATCGTGTTGTTGATCTAGGGGGGAGATACGATGTTGGTCTGTAGATGTTATGCCATTCTACTATTTTGTACTACTATCTACCGATGGATGCATTCTACTATTTTGTACTACTATCTACCGATGGATGCATTCTACTATTTTGTACTACTATCTACCGATGGATGCATTCTACAGCACTATCTACCTAGATGTCTCTACGTATCGACCATAAGGTTTGGATTCTAAACAGCTATTCATCATCGGAATGATTCATTCAACCATGTGCCTCAGGCTGTCACTGTTTGTGGGATCGATATCTGATATCTGATAGTGAATGTCGACCATTGACATAGGATTACCTGGCATGGAAAGAATTAATAATGAAATCATCACCAACCAACACATCGTCTGTTCCACCCTTCTTCCATCTGCTCGTAGTACCCTCACTAGACTAGACCTCCCTTTTGAGTAAAGTTTTCCCACCCAAATCGTATCAATATAAAGCCATACCTAACCATAACCGTACCTACCTACCCAGGTACATCGACAGCTGCCGTACGGATCATCCCTCCTTCATCTTCGCCTTACCAAAGCATAAATTTCCAACCATTCAATCATCAACGTGAGACTCTCACTCTATCTTTCGCTGATATCTCGATTCTCAACCCTGACCTGACGAGCATGACAAAAGACTTCAACGCCACTTGAGCACGTACCGACCCAAGCACCTAAAAGCATCTAACCATCTAACCATCTAACCATCTAAGCATCTAACCATCTAAGCACTTAAGCACCTGCACCTACCTGCACATATGCAACACACCACCATACATACACCAAACAAACCCAACACCATCCATCCATCCATCCATATAAAACACAACTCAAAAAAGTCAAGCCAACATTTAATTTTGCATATTCCTAAAAATCATCATCCATTTTCTGGTCATTGATTGAACAATCCCTTTCACCTCCAGCTCCCTCCCAGTCACATTATAAAAATCTTTGAGGCGTGTGTCATAAAGAACCCCTCTATTTTCCCCCGCATACATATTATTAAAATTGTGCTTTGGAATTCTCTTACGAAATAGACAATCCGTGACTAAGAGTTTTTCTTCCTCTCTCTTTTTTTTCTTCCTTTGATCAACCTCCGTACAGTGCGAGTGCAACCACATTTTTCTTTTAATATTTATCAAGAAAAAGAAATAGAAAGAGAGAGAGAAAGAAAAGAAAAAAAGAATCATAGGACTTGCTAGCTTGTCTATTATTCACCGTCTATTTGTCTCCCTCGTTGATTTAATTCCAACCACCTGGATTCAAAATTACATATTCTTGTAATAGATTCCCCTCACCTCCAGGTCGCGTGCAGCATCAATCCCATCCAATATGGCCGTGGCAAATTCAAACGTACCACTGCCAACCAGGCCGATGAAATCGGCTCCTAGTTTAATATCTCGCAAGCATTCAATAACACCTCCCATGTCTGATCGTGGAGACAGAACCAGCTTTTCAAGTGTAAAAGAAAATACTTCGGGAGTTCCTCAATCTTTCACGGATTCCAAGGTTAGCTCTTACCTGAAATACGAAGTCGACAGTAACGAGAACGAGAACGAGAACGAAATCGCCATTGACGATACAAGCAGCGGCGGCTCGAGAACTCCCCCAGAAGCCGTTGAGCCCGAAATGCAAACGTTGTGGTCTACAAACCCTCACAGCACTCTTCATGGACTCGTTTGCCCGTGCGATGGCTTCCGAGGCTGGAAGCAAATTGCAGTGCGTGGTAAGATTGCAAGTAAGAGCTACAGTGATTTACGGAACATGAAAATGGGTTGGGGATGGGACAGTGACTATGAGCCAAAGGCTAATCGCGAGCCGGAATTGAAGCCAGAGACACCACTGGTTGTGGAAGAAGTCGGAGTCGCTATCTCTGGAAAGTCTCCAATAGAGATGCTGCCTGCGGAACTACTTGGTAAGCTACTTCCCTTTGTGATAAATTCCACCAACCGGATTACTGGATATCTATTTACAATACGAACGCGCCTGCTCGCCCAAATCGACTCCAAGGAATCGGCCCTCAGGGTACGGGTGATGATGTAGTCACATGACTCTAGTTCCTCGGGGACATCTGGAAACAGCTTTATCTACAACTCCATCATAATCCTGTGGATTGTCAGGAGCTTGAGGTTCAACGTATGCCTATGATGACTTTGGGTACAGTGCTAACGTCAACAGGCGCTATCATTGATCAGCTTGTTACCGATATTCCTCCAGGCGGAATCACACCACGCAATGTTGACTTGATGTCTCTCCTCCTTACATCGCACGCGATGCATTCGGCGACTCTAGCTTCTTTGTATACGAAGATTACTATCCCACACTCTCGAGTCTTCCGCAAATTTCTGGCTCATATCAGAGAGTACCCGGCTCTAGGCACGATTGTTCGACGATTGGACTTCTCCCACTTCAACCCAACAGGCATTGGTCTCACTGCTAGACAGCGTGCAGAGACATTGAATTTGATTCCTGCAACACTTCTCGAATGTCTGTCCCTAACCCCAAATTTACGGGAATTTCTGAGCCAAGAGCACATCGATGACGACATGGATGCAAAAGTCATTCAAAAGCTCCTGTGCGAGTTACCAAACATTCAAGCATTGGATTTCTGCGCTTGCTCATCGGCTTCTTTCCGTGACTCCTTTACCACGGTCATCAACACTTGCGAGATTCCTGGAATTCTGCCCATTACCAGATTGAGTTTCCACGAATGCACAAATTTGCCATCCTCAGTCTTCGAGACACTCATTCCACGACTTCCGCAATTGACCCACCTTGATGTCGCACATACTCGCATTACAGACGACATCCTATTCTCCATTCCGAAGACGGCGAAGCTTACGCATTTGAATATTAGCAAGTGTTCTTACCTCTCGGGAGATCGGGTAGTCGAATTCCTCAGCACACACCCAGCTGTTCAATCGCTAGTCTACCTTAACCTAGGCTCGGATATCAAATCCCACGAAATGTTCAAACGTTCTGAGGTTACAGCTTTACTTCCAATCCTACCCAACACTCTTCGATCCTTGAGTCTCAAGGGCAGCGAGATGCATGAATCGCACATTCCACTCTTCCTCCCACTTACAAAGCATCTCGAGGAGCTCGGTTTGGGCCATGGCTTGGTATTGTCTGATATTCGTCGACTATTTGTACCAAACCAAGATGCCAGCATTGAAGAGCAAATTTCCTGGGTTCCACACACGCTACATTACATTGATGTTTCAGATCTTTCAAAGGCTCAACTTGATCTAGGAACTTTGTTCGGTTCCAGTTGTCCAATACTCAGAAATGATACTCTACCACTTGAAGTCCTCGAGATTGGCCTAGAATGTTTCAAAGTCATGAATACTAGTTCCCTGGTGAAGCGCGCGGGTTGGTGCTTGAAAGAGGTAGGTCGAAGATACTGGTTGGTCCGAGACAATAAGACTGGGGATGCTGAAAAGGACTGTGGAGGAAGACAGTGGAAATGGGGAGCTAACTACTGGGGAATGAGAAAAGTGCCAGTTGCTAGAGCAGAGGTGGGTGGCATGTATGGACATTATATGTTTAAGAGATAGAAGTCGCGAAAGGAGAATGGTTTCTTGCTGGATCTTATCTTATTGGTCTCATGGTTTCATGCGATTTCTTTGGGCGGTTCAGGATACCATGCTTTTTTTGGAGCGAGCTTCTTGGGGCGACGTCTTTTGGGGGTCATTTTAGGGGAGTTCTTGTTTCGGTGACGGGCTGGCGGTTGAGTGATGGTTCGGGATTTATTCTACTCTACTCTTTATTTTGGTTTGGCTTCGGATGGTTCGCTTTTCGGAATCCGCGCGTTTTGGGAGTATTACGGAACAGGAGGGATTGGATATACCTATAACGTACGACAGCAGAAAAGGGCCAAAAGTAGCATAGCGTGGGATAGCATAGCGTTATTTTCGGGAGCAAAAAAATCATAAATATAATTACAATGATATCGCGAGGCTGTCTTGCGGTGATGAAAGTTTAAGGTGACTGGATTGAATCTTGTATATTTGCGTGATGATATGTGACTTGACCCCGTTTTGGAGTCTAGTAGACGTGTAGACAAGTCTTGTAGGGAGCTCATCAGACCCTTTACGAGAACTTTGCATGCCATGGAGATACTAGCTATGATGGAAATGGTGAAAATGCCTAAAGCCAAGACAAATAGAGATTGATGGTCTTGAAATGTCAAACTAGACACAAACACGTAGTACCAACAAGGGGCATTAATACCAACAACTCGGTTGAAAATATTTTCATTTGGCTAGCCAGGCCTTTGGCCCTCCCTCGATAAGTGACCGCATTCAGAGTACTTAGCTGCACAAGAAGACTTGGATGATACATCCTATCTTATCTTGCTTCGGACATGGTGAAGATGTGAGTATGAATTGGAAGAAGATGGTCGAATGGTCGGATGTAAATTATAAGATCCTTCGCGATTCCTTCCCCCCTTTTAAGGATGGGAAGATCTAGGCATGTCGATTGGGTGATACAGTGATTCTACTTCCATACTGTACGAGTATGCAGTAGACACTTGTCTGTACTGCGGAAAAAGTCTATGATAATCTCCTATCTGGGTCTGAATCAAGTTGTCGGAAATGGCATGGATGTCAAGTCCAGTCAAGTCCAGTTGCTAGATCTGGTTTACCATCAAGACGGGACCCCTAAATCGCGTATCTACCTAGGTAGGTAAGCCACAAACCATTTGGTTGGTAGACCACCCGTGGACGTTATGGAACCGCTTCGCCACGATCTGGAATTGCCTATTTTTGTACTTGGTCAGATGCTAGGTACCTAACGTGATTGTTCGTGCCTACCTACCTATCAATGGTTGCTATATGTAAGATAAGATCGGGTCACTTGGTACAGCATGGCATGGCCTGATAATTGTAGATGTGAGGGATGAGATGTGACTTCTTCTGTACTCCATACCTAATTCGAGTGAGAAGCCATACCAACAAATTTCTCACGATTCTTCAACATTCTGCTTCTTCAGCACGAGAGAATCCTTTTCTCGAGAACTTTCGCAATTATCAACTTTCTGACCTCGAGTAAGGATCGCCATCTCCAATTGAGAAACAAGGGTCCTTCGCAAGGAAGAAGTATTGTCGAAATCACATTAAGCTTTACAGAGCATAGTGTCCGGATACTTGGCTGATCACTGAACGCATTAGGACAGTGACAGGGTGGATAAGACATTTTGAGTTTAGTCAGGAACCGAAAAGGGGACGTTGGATTCTTGCTTCCTACCCTATCTTGACACTTTCCTTTGCTCTCCCGTTGTTGTTGTTTTTTTTTGAGGTATGCAACGAGCTACGATTTTTTTTTTTTGAAGAGACGATTAGTTTTTGATTTTTGATTTTCCTTTATACCCTTTTGATTATTGGTTTTGGAGGTGAGATAACTACTTTTGGGTTGTCGCATTTCGCAGAGTTTGGTTGCGAAGAAGAGAGAGAGGAATTGGGAACTCGAGGGGTGATAATGCGATAAAGAAGATTGGACGATACAGCTCGATATACCTTTTCAGAGGGCTTCGCAGACGGAGTTCGCGACAACGAAGACTTGGGGAGATATTGGCACGGGAGATTTAATTGTTAGAGGGCCCGAAGATAAGAGAGGGGAGGATGCCTAGTAGAGGGGAGAGAGAACCGCGGAAGCATAGGAGTAGGACGAGCCAGGATATGGGCTATGGAGGGTATGATGGACAACAGGGAGATGATTATGAGGGGGGATATGGAAATGATTATGGGCAGGAGAGAACGAGGGACAAGGATAGGAAGGAGAATAGAAGATCGAGGGGGTATGATGATGAGCTCGTGAAGGAGAAGAGCGCTGCGGCGGGAAGGAGATATGATGTCCAGGCCCCTGATGCTTCGATTGTTTTGGAAGGTTACAGAGCGGATATCTTGAACGGCTTTGAGGAACCACAAGCGCGGTACAATCCAGTGAGTTGCATATGGTTGTTGTGCGAATGATTTTCGAGGGCGAATCAGAGACTAATCTTTTGTCATGGCATAGGTAAATACGGCGCATCCGCAAAGCTCTATGTTACTCAATATTAACGATCCTATACAAGTACATTTGTTAGTGGAGACAGCGTTATGGGATGCGAGAGAGTATGAAATTCTGTCTCCAGAAGAAGTCGACGATCTGAAGAAACAATGCCAGTCCCTGAACCAGCGAATCCAAACCGCGCGACAAAATTTGGTGGTCCACTCGAAATATCGCGATGCCGCTCGTACTATGACAAAATTATATCCGGATAAAAAGAAGAGTGTGGATTTGAATGATGCCAACAAACAAAAACGCGGTATATTTGGAAATAGGAATAGAAGCAATAGCGATCAGGTTCGGGAGGCTGATATAGAGCGTGCGGCCAGTGAAAAGAAATGTGAAGACTTGGCAGCCGAGTTATGGTCTCTCGAAAAGAGGTTGATTGAGCCGGAGCATCGATTACTGAAGCACACGGCGGGTATCCTTCAGATGACGCACAAAGGTCCGAAGAGAGATTCGGGGGGAGACGTTTCACGTCAAGGTGGCATACCCCCTGGAAGTCCGGAAAGTATGTACACATATCATAATGCTAGGAACAGTCTTGAAGTGATCGAGGACGAATTTGATGAAAGGAGCTTTTACCGACAATTGGATCCTTTGGATATTTCTTTCGGTGCTTTTGGCATGAATCAGACATTGGAAACGCCGTCTACAGAAAGGTCAAAAGAGCATATGCAACTCATCACAACCACTGAACAGAAATTGGAGGACCTTAATTCTGCTTTGAGAGAAGTAATTATTAAGGCTAATCCTGATCATGATGCAAGCCATAATCCAGTACCACTTGCAAGAACCAACGCTCAAGGGAAACCAACCCAGCCTGGGGAAACTTTACAGAGTCACCTTGATTACTTGGAGAAGGGTATCGCTACTCTTGATCTAGAGTATACTGCTTCCAAACGACAAGCGGATGAATTAAATGCTTCTATGGAAGATACTTTGGAAGAGCTGAATCGCGAGGTTAGGGGTCTTCTTTCTCCTACGCATCCAGAGTTACAAGAGCCACCAGCAATTACCGGACAACAAACTGGCTTGAGGGAGCAATTGTATTATTTC
The DNA here is from genome assembly GCA_004916875.1 of Botrytis galanthina. Lineage (NCBI taxonomy): Eukaryota > Fungi > Ascomycota > Leotiomycetes > Helotiales > Sclerotiniaceae > Botrytis > Botrytis galanthina. Next base: position 85,203 of record PQXL01000015.1, read on the forward strand.
CAGGATATAATTGCTTCCGTAGAAGAGGAGCTTACGAAAGCTGCTGAAATAGTTGCCAATCCTCCGGTCAATAAGAGTAAATCTGGAGATAGTGATCAAATGGAAGCCGTGCTCATGGGTTTGTGGGATATCATACAATCTGGAGAGGAAGAAATTCGAAAACAGAAGCAGGAGCGGAGACAAAATCGTGCAGCAAATGGTCGTGTTCCTCAGGATGATTCTGATACTGGTTCTGAGATGGGTGATCCAAATGAGCCATTTACACTTCAATCATTCTCTGCCAAGGTGCAGTGGCTGTATTCTTCGGCCACTAAATTAAAGGAGCATAAGAAGGTTCTTCAGAGACAAATCAAACAACAGCGAGAACTGAATAACAAGTCCGATGCTCAGAAGGATGCCGAGCTTGTGAGCAAGCAAGAAGAGCTCGATAAAACCACAGGTCTTCTCGAGAGGACAGAACGTAATGCTGCTGATCTCCAAGAGCAACTCAGTAACGTCATGACTGAATTGATGAAAGCCAGGCAAGCAGATAAGATGGATACCGAGGCGCAGGCTAAGGATTCCGCTGCTCTTCGAGAATTACAAGAACAGCTTGCCGAATCCCGTCGTCTACATGAGGATGAGCTTACCAATTCTCATCGTGAAGCCTCGGAGCGAATTGCTAGTCTCACCGATGCGCATCGTGATTCACAAGAACAACTTGCAATCGCGGCTCGTGATTCGCAGGAACGAATTGCAGGCCTGGCAACTACTAATCGAAACCTTGAGGATCAGCTCACTGCTGCCAACAAGAAGATTGATGAATTGGAAAGCGAACTCCAGGAACTCAAAGACGATAACGGTATTAATAGTGCCGATGTGACAAGCAAGTTAAGTGGGCATGAAGCTAGAATTGCGGAATTGTCGACTGCTGTAGCTGCTGCTGCCACGACTAGAGTTGCTCATGAAAATTCTCTTAGAGAAAAGGATAGGTTACTGGCAGAGAAAGAGAAGGAGGTGGAAGATATCAGTATGAAGGTTGCAGAATTGCAAACGGAAGTTGTTATTGCGAGAGCAGAGCTCGATGGTGCATACGGTTCACGAGCTCAGCGTGCTGCAGAAGTTGCCTCGAATCCAGTCATTCAGAAGGAAATCGATGCTATGACAAGCAAGAATAAGGCGCTGCAAGAACAAATGGATGCACTTCATAATAAGAATTTCATGCTCCAGGGCGAGATTGCGGAACTCCAGGCAGCCAGATCTCCGGGTCCAACGGCGAATAGCGCGGAGGCGGAAGCAAAGCTTAAGGAACTTAAAAAGGAGCTTGAAGAGACGATAGAAGAGTATGAAATTATGACCAAAGCGTCGATTGAATGGGAAAAGGAGAGGGAGAAGTTAGAAGCGGATATTGATAAATTGAGGGATGAGAGGGAAAATCTTGAGAGTCAGTTGAGTGATGAGAAGGTTAGGAATCTGGGGATGAGAAGTCCTGGTGATGGAAGCGTGACGCCGACTATGAATAATACGAGCACGACGGTGCTGAAGAATGAGTTCAAGAAGATGATGAGGGATTCGAGGGCGGAGGGGCTGAGGGCTTTGAGGGTGAGTTTTTGGCTTTTGCATTATGTATTATGTTTGCTGGGATCGTGCTAATGAATTTATGATAGGCTGAACAAACGGAAAGAAGAAGAATTGAGGAAGAATTGAGAGCAATCAAAAAGGCGCAGGGTCCGGGTAGATCGCGCTTGAGTCAAAGTGTGACTTGATTATCGCTAGAGGTTTTGGGATTTGACGATTATACCTTGGGCTCTTGATCTATTGGAGGCTGGGCCAGGAAAAGCATCGTGGATTCAGCACGTCAGAGCAGGGTGTAGACAGTGGGAATGGATGGATAGGCTTAGGTATTCGGATTTTGAAATTAATATTGATGATGACATTTTGAGGGAGATTTCAAGGGCATTGTATTGTTAAAAGCGGATGCGCAGGCGGATGGGAAAAAGAAGAGGAAGAGGAAGAGGATGGGTGGGTGGGTTGGCGTGCGCGCATTAGCATTTTTTTTGATAGCGTTAGCTCCAGGTGGTTATTGGTATGCTGTGTTGTTTGGCTGCATTGGTTGGTTGGAGTAGTGAGTATGAGGTATGAGGTAGGAAGTTGTAGGTAGTAGGTAGTAGGTTTACACGGCTCCTCCTCCTTTTTTTCTTTTTTATAGATGGAAAAATAAAATATGAATATGAATGAATATGAATAGAAATTTTTAGGACTCGAAATTCACAATCATTATCTTATCTTATTATTTGGGTGCGATGAATGTATGAATGATATCTAATATAATAATCTAGATGCTCTTTCATATTGGTTGCTAGGTTGGGTGGTGATGCATGGGGAATATGGGTGGGTGATGGTGATGTGGTTCTCCGAAAAATTTAAGTTTTCGTTCTATATAGTCTGCGAGAAGCGAGATGATGTGACTCCCCTTTTTTCTGAGAATGTGTTGGGATGGATGGATGCGTGTGTACATACTAGGTATACATGCGCGTTTGAAATAGATGTACATGCATAGGTACCTACCTATGTGATTTTTTTGGGGGGAGGGGGATACTTTTGAGATTATCCAATTACCCAGCTACTTTATGGAATCTAGAGTGCATATTTCGCAGTATGTAACCTTAGACCTCGGGAGCTATTGGAATATTATTACATTTAGCTTCTATCTCATCTAGTGGATGATTTATCGTGGTCTCGCAATGGCTCGTAAAATCCTCTCCCTCTTTTCTTCATATGCACGTGTTATATTCTACTGAGATACCATACCTACCTACTTACTCAACCGTGATCCTCACTACTTCCGCCTCCAACGTCTCAGCATCGAGGAGTACGATCTCGCCTGTCTCTTCGAAACTTGGTATGGATATTAGTCTGACGGTTTGGCCGTCGGGTCCCTCAATGCTGGCTGTGTCGAAAGAGGGTTGGTTGCCGGCGAAGAAGATGTGTGGACAAGTGTTGATTATGAAGGGGTCGGCGTCTTGGAATGGGTAGGACCCTTGGGATTGTTAGTGGAAAGCGGAAGAAGGGGGTTTAGGATATAAACATACAAAGAGTATCTGGTGCAGTGGGAGCACAGCACCTCCATCTACACATAGCCTCCATCATCCTCAGGCGATCCTCACCCTCTACGTATTTGAAGACATCATCGACATTTTGTCCACCCGTGCCCAAAACTCTCCATCCTTCTATTTCTCCCTCCCATGGATTCGTCACTGTGTCAAACCATCCAGCCTCTCTCTCTTCTCCGATAACACTCGGCGCACTGCCACAGTACGCTCTAGCCTGAGGAAACATAGCCGGATGAATAGGCTGTTGGGGCAGACTTGCATTTGCCGGATCGCTAGGTCCAGGTAATAATGTAATGGGTAAACTTGGCAATAGCTCAGCTAGGAAGTTATCAAAATGAGCGGTAGGAGCGGGATTATAGGCGCTGGCATCGTAGCCGTATTTCTTTTGTGCTTTGCGTGTATTGCCCACGGTGTCGTGTGCTATGCTATCGAGATCCGAGGCAATACTGTTGCCAGCTATGATTAGACGACTTATTTTAGAGACATCGGCTTGGGAGGAGGGGTCTAGACTCTCGCCTAGGAGATATTCGGTCAGGAGGGCCTTTTCGAGAGAGTTTTCGGCGCTGGTTCCAGAGAATGAGAGGCCGGAGACGAGGGCAATCTTTTTGCGCCCTGCTTTTTCTGTATCCATATCTATATCCTCTTCTTCTTTCTCCCCGAATATTTCCCATCTTGGTTCCTGCGGTGGTAAATCTGGTACTTTAATATCCACTACTTCGAAATCTCCATTTGCGTTTTCTGTCCCCATTACCGCTACTATACAGCCTGTCACCAGTAGCTCTTTATTTAGTTGTCCTCCAATTAATCGCAGTCGTCCAGATTCATCCTCGAGCATTATTTCGTCTTCGCCATCACTGGAGAGATATTTCTTTCGAGGTGGGGGTGCCGATATCCAATGCTATCCATAGACAACAATTAGTTCTTCTCCAATTGCTCAGATGAGGAAAGGAATTCCCTACATCTTTACTTATATCTTCCAAAATATTTGGCTTCAAAGGCATATTCATATAAATTGTACCTGCCACCCAACATAATTCCCCTTGTCTAACATCCAACACTCTCTCTACTTTCCGCACTTCCTCCCCAGAAATCTGGAACCCATCCCAAGCGGCGCTCGCAATTTCTTCAACTGGTTTCTTTAAAGAAGTCAATCTCAAGAAGTACATATCGCCATATTGCTGTTGATATTGTTTTGCTTTGGAGAGTGCAAATGTAGAGAGAGGCTTGTAGGACGAGGGTACTCGAGTCGGTGGTGAGGAATGAGAAGTGCTGTATTGAAGAAAAATTAGTTTCGAACTTTACATCAACTGATTTGGTTGAACAATCACTTACGTGGGGCCATGCATTAAACTGCCATCTTCTACAGGTATCGCCATCTCGTTGTTCTCAATGTTGCTACCAATGAAACTTTTGTTTAACTACGAAGTTGGGAAACGCGCAGGGACGCGATCCGCGAATTCTCGTGTAAATTACATGCACGTGATCGTTGATTATATTGACTTGCAGGGCAGAGGAGCAGGTTTATTATTCAAGGGACTTCTTTTCATGTTATATTTTGGAGGTAAGGATTACGCGCAATATTAGCCAACTTCAAGATACATTATAGCCATCTAAAGCATAGCCATTCAAATATGTGATGAAACTTTTGATATAGAAAAACGTCCTATAGACTTCTCTAGTATACTTGTCTGAAGCCGGACCTAAAGCGATCCTAGAGCGATGAAGTTGTTCCTCATCGTTCTATCACGTACCGATAATCATGTGATGCGGCACTTCGCAGGGACCATCGTAACAAACTGAAGTATTGAAAGTAAGCAGACATATGATACTTCATGTATATATATAGTCTGAAGCTCTCTCCTTCTCTTTCTATTCCTCTTTGTGCGACATCTAAAGTAGCTACTAGCCTAGATGATTAGACAAAGGTATCAAAAAGATGCATACCATTGATTGCATTTGTAGCACCTCGACGAAAGCAATAGTTTGTCAATTTGTCTTCAAAGTTAGTATCTTTTACTGAATAGTCAATATAAAAGGCACAAGTCGAATAGGACATTGGTTCTGCCTTTGATTTCCCCCAGTCACTAGCGGAACGAACAGGCTTGGTATCACTATCATTCTGTGTCAATCAATTTCACAGGGAAAATCACCCTCCAGCCTGCCTCAAGAGGAGCCGTTCACAGCATCATTTTGCAGTACGGAGTACAAGACATTTGTTATATTCCAAGAAAGCGTTCAAAATGAAAAATTACCCGAAGTTGAAGTATCGATTCGGAAAACCTTTCATTGAAGATTGTCAGTCACAAGGTTCTCGGCTGCATATACTTGTTGGGCTGGTCTAGAGTCAGCCCCAGCCTCGTAGGATCACATATTCATTGCATCACAGGTGCGTCGTGCTGACACACAACGCGCCTCTTCCAAAGGGCAAAAGGGCGATTTCTTCATTATTTGTGATTTTTAGCATTGTTGACCAAGCAAAATTCGATCAAAAAAAGGGCTTAGAATTTCTTAGTGAAAATTGAGGCTTATACCTACCTGCCCCCAAAAGCGCTCTTAATGCTTTTCAAAAGACCTCTCCTCATACTTTAGAAGAGGCAATCGTACTAGTCTGAATGTCGATAATAAATTCCTGCGTGTGATATCTATCAGAAAATACCGTTATCATTACTAGATACTATGCCAGTTCTTCATCCGTGTAAGCACTATTAATATGTGTTGCTGCAAATCATTTGATTAATCGGTACCAATTCCGGCTATGCATTCCCAAGCCAAAACCATCCAATCACCGGAGCATCGTTCTGTAATCCTCGTCCAAACCAACAAGTTGGCTGACAACCAGGAGGGCTCCATTTGTAGCCCCCAAACTAGCGATTGCTGACACTGCCAGCTTTTAATCAAATGTGTATCCCACTTTTTCTATGAAAAATCTGTATCACTTAAGGTTATACACTGTATTCTCTAATATGCAAAACAATCTTATCTGAGAGGCCGGGCTTTCATCATTCGAGATATTCATATTGAAAAATTGCTGTCATTGATCATTTATCGTGAAAAGAAGAATTGGTCAACATGTCTTCAAATCCTATGGGAACTTGCCCTTTAGGTGGTCTATGGTATGTTATGACCTTGCAGTCAGATTTCGGATGTTGCTAATTGTTTGCACTTTACTTTCAGGTATACATGTGAAGAACAATCACCAACGTTCTTGGGATGTTGTTTAAGTAATCCTTGTAATGGAATTGGATGTCCTGCGGTGAACCTTACAGCTGCAGGCATGGGAACAGCAAGTGGTCCGGATGCCACTAGCAACGATGGATCATATTGGCCAAACGTAGCTTGCCCTAACGGAGGAATTTGGTACACTTGCTCTCAACAAACACCATCGTTTCAAGGCTGTTGTTCGAATATCACTGGTGTTAATCCTTGCAGTCAAAATGGTTGCTCTGCTGAGAATCTCTACCCTGCAGCATTCAAAAGCGTTCCAGTTCCTTCTGCTACTTCTGAGGCTTCAGCTTCTACAAAAAAGCAACCCATTGGTGCTATAGTAGGAGGTACTTTAGGGGGAGTGGCTGTTACTTTACTCGTTATCTTGGCTATATTCTATCTCCAGCGGCGCAAAAAAAGAGCTCCGGTGGCAGGGGCAGTCCAGCCATATTACACAGGGGTTGAAGACATGTCGAAAGAGGCTCGAAAAAGTGAGCATGCATTTTGTAGAAGAATACTTGACAATACATACTGATGATTCTTTAGGTTACCGTCCAGTATCATACGCTGCATTATCACCACCACTTAGCCCTGCTCCACAGTACAGATCGGCAACACAATCACCAGTGCTCTCTAATTTTCACGAGATTGATTCTTCGATTGTACATGGAGTCGAATCTCCAGCTCATGGACAACAACCATTTGATTCTCAACCAACGTCGGTAGAATTGCCAGATACTTCGGAAAATGCTATACGTAACTCGATACCTCAAGTCTTGATGTCTGGGACTGCTGGAAAGTGAGATGAGCAGATCAACCTCAAAAGAATGTTCAGGAGCGAGGAATTTTCTTTTGATTCGCTTGCTGATTCGTTTTGAACTCCTTTCCATATAGTCACTTGGCTACCTTCCTATTCACACAGCGTTTAATGCAAAAAATTATCTCGAGTATTCAAATTGACTGCCGAATATAAGATCTTATTATAATCGAAGAGAGTGAATGTATTACTAAAGCTATTTCTTCTGTTATTCATAAATTTGACAGCTTAGTTTCAAGATGCTCAAATTCTACGCTTTTTTTAGTCCTCACTCTTACAGGAAGGGAACTAGAGATCAATTCTTCCCGGATAAAACCCTTCTAGCTCTCTCTCACTCTTTTACTATTAGAGTAAATAACAACAACGAATTATTTAATTAATTATTTTGTAGTACAAAGACTTTTCATTAATCCTTCTAAACTATCAAAATTCTATATTTTATCCCCTAGAGTGCGTGAAATGGGCTCCGTCGCTTAGCAGGGATTTATTGACTAATTAAATCATCAAGATTCCTTAAATTCAACTTAATATTCACAATTTTTCTTTAATATAAAATTCAATCTATGTTATTTCTATATTATAATTTCAAATATATTAATATATACTAATTTTTAATCTTTTCTCTTTTTCTAAATCATAAAAAATCAATATTTGAAATCAATATTCTATATTATAAACGTAATTGAAAACCTATTAAAATAGCTATTCTATTCAATAGGGTACTATTATCGCACTGAAGGTCATATGGGATTGCAATTATGAAAGTTTAGGTTCTAGACATAATCTAATGAGATCAAAATGCCTTCCTGTGGATAGTAACTGACACTACATTTTTTCATTAAAAATGGCAAGAGTCTCAGTAACCTTTAACCTGAATGTATTCCTTGTTATATCTATGTCTATTGCCTATTCTTTAAACCGAGATAATGCCCACCTAACTCCAATTCTGCATGCACATATACCCAATCCAATACACCTTGCCCGGCCCCCTAATACCTTGTGTATTGCCCTTCAATATCCCATTTCCCACTCTCTACAAACTAACAGTAACCGTCATACTGTTGCTATGCACCAACAACACTGGCGGCAGGCCTCCACACAACACCTCCAAATCCCCAAGATATCCCTCACTCGCCTCCCTACTTCCACCCGTTCCTTCAACCGGACTCGGTAAAGTAGTAAAGATAACCGCCGTCTCCTCGCTTTGACTCTTAATCAATTGATTCAGAATTAGATGTTGTGCTCTACAGGGTAAATCATTAAAACTAAGCGGAATAGATTGCAAAGAGTATGAAGACCGAGTCGGAGAAGGAGGATTACGGGTAGGATTGGAAGAATTGGATGCTTCGGAAATCCGGTCGAAAGAGGGAGACGAACGATATGCGGATGGCATGCGAGGTGCGGATTTGCGAGCGGTTGGTGGAGAGGGTGTTTCGGCGAACATTATACTAGGGCCGGGGCCGTCTTCTGTGGCCACGCGGGTCATGGGAACTGGTTTTGAAGAGAACTTCGGGGTAGATGCATGTCTAGATATCGGCGGTCTCTTTCCTGGGTTATGGGGTTGTAGGAGAGATGACGATGTTGATAAATCAGGAGCGGCGGTTGATTTTTGCGAGTCTTTCAATGATTGCACAGAGCCAGGGAAGTCTAAAACTGGTGATGGCTGAAGACCGGATGGTTGAGGTGAACGTGGTGGTGACACAGGCGCTGAAGCGGTTGGCATCGACACATCTGGTGATTTATTGAAAGTATCAATTATCGATTGTCTTGTAGATTTCGAAATCGTAGGAGGGATTGGCTCCTCTGCTCCCGCTGCACGCTTAGATATGGGGGGGCCACGTAAGCTATCGCCATGGCTTCTTCTTCGTACAATTGGTTTGATCTCTCCAGCATGGGCATCGCTGTCTGATTCAAAATCATCGAGGTCTCCTTCACTCGCTGCACTTTCGTCATCAGATTCCGGCTCCTCAGTCTGAAGTTCGGAATCACTATCGGAATCTTCGCTAGCACTTCCTTGACTAGCATGTCTGCTCATAACATCGGGCTCTAATCTCTGAGATCGCATACCCATACTAACACCTAAGCCTTTTAGATTGCTCATATTCTGTCGCTTCTTTGACTTTCTTAGCAGCCGTCGGAGTCCAAGAAATCGTTCAGCCTAAGAAAAATTTCAAGATTAGGTCATCAGTCGTCATCAGAAAATAATGAATATACAAGGATAGAAAAACGTGTGAACAATTAAAAGGACAAGAGGCGGATCGAATGAGTACTTACATGTCTAAACCGTGCACCCTGTTGAAATGATGCGTCTGGCCAAGTTGGGGCAGCATGAAATATGTTCGTTATCTGAGCCAGATCTACCACGGCAGATGTGGTAGCTCCATGATTCCCACGAAGCTTCTGTATGTCATCCCACCAGTCTTGTCCTTTAAGACATTGTTCGACCTCGTCAACTTGATTGGAGCCAGGGGCTGCACCATTGATGATGATCTCATAGGATGGAATATCCCCTGATGCCAACCAAAATACAAGAATCTCAGCTTCGATGCGCAGATTTTCGAGTAGAGATTTTACCCTGCCTCTTTCTTCTTCCACGTCGTTTTCATATTCGACAAATACAGCCACGCGAAGTTTGTATGCTTTTTTCCAAGCAGGTACAGTGTTTAGAATGACACCAAGCTGGAGTATCAAAGTGTCTATTGCTATGGTTAGCTACCTCAAAGACCTCAAAAAACGGGAACTTAGAAATTGTGTAACCTACAAGTATCAAAATTTGTGGTCAAGACATTTTGCTTTACATCTCCTTCAGCTGCGATTTCAGCAGACATTTGGATGGGCCAAAGATCAATATACTTCTTGGTGTTCTCAGTATCTGGCAATTCCAGATCTCGAAACCCTTTGGCCACTGCAACGTTGATTTGTAGCTTGAAGAGTAGATCTTCTAAGATAGTGACATAGCTTGTTACGCTCATCATATCTTCGGTCCGGCATAAATCAGTTGGGAGCACTCCTTGCATCTTCTTCTCCCTACTGTTCTGACGCCTATAACGAGGTGGTGTCTTGAATTTCTTGACATTTCCAGATGAAGGCTCAGATGGCTCCGAAATGTCTATCAATGGCTGAGCATTTCTAAGGTCATCTAAATTGTAGAATCCCATAACTGCAATATTCGGTCGCATTCCTCCTAGTCCTGCGTTGAGAATAATATTGCGAGCACCCCATTCAAGAGCCGGAGATATGGCAATATTAACGAATGCTTTGATCTTTGAAAAATCAATATACTTGTTCCACGCTGCTTGCTGGCGACGCTACTCTCAGTAATCAGTAGATGTTGCTTAAATGGTACGACTTATTCTTATGGTATACGAAGCGTTGAAGCTTTACTTACAGCTTCTGGCACGGATTGGCTGAAATCATCCGTCACAATAATATGACCAAGGATATACAGACCACCTTTCTTCATGGAGTTGCAGAATTGTATAAGCTTGTATTGTCGGCGTGGGTCATTGACAAGTAAAATAACCTGAGGGCGCCAAAATTTGACATGCTCCTGTTTAAGCTTAAGGAGGTATTTTCGAATTTGATGATAGATCAAACTTTGCGATACGTCTCCCCAGCTCTTTGGCTCTACGGAATAATGTATAAGGAGGAATAATAGAAGGAGCATGCCCACACATCCTGTTGCATAAAGTCCGTCCACAAAGAACATTGCGACCCCTGACAATATTGCTCCTACAAAAGCAGTCTGCCAGTTGAAAAAATGGAAACTGGGACGCCAATTAGGTGCAGAACCGATTGAAAGGAGGAAGCAGGCTAGGTTCATAACTAGAAAGGTCATCTAACAATGTTAGCTAATGCTACCCATAACAATTCTTGAGTATAAAAACGAGACCCTGGCCACTGTTGCACTCAAAATATACAAACAAACGTTAAACGGCATAAGAATGTGGGCATGAATGACAGATGTATACATCAAAATACAATATCGCACATCAGGAGAGCGCGATTGTCGATGCAACCTGCAATTGAAATCGGAGACTGATTTCGCCAAATCGTACTTACAAGATAAGTCATTGTTACAAAACTGGCGATTTGATTGAGGTCGCCAAGCATTGTCAACTGAGTGACAATGAATGTGAAAATGATGGCAAAAGTAGGTTCATCAGCTTTCTTGGTTCCCTGGCTAAATATAGAAAACCCAGGTAGCAGGCTATCTCTTGATATTGCTTGAAGAAGCTTTGCACTGCCAATAATCCCCATGAGCACAGAGAACAAGCTAGTGGACACTTCTCCTGCTAGGATTAACAACCCTGACATGTTTGTCTCTTGAAGTACATTCGTATTTCTGAGAAAAGACGAGCGGGTCACTGTGGCGGCCATGGCTACTATGACTAGGGTGTACAAGCAAAATGTTGTGATAAGGCCATACACAGTTCCTTTTGGGATGGCTTTGCTCGGAGACTTCAAGTCACCACTCATGCTTGCCCCAGCGAATATGCCCCCGGTTGCAGGAAATAAGATCCCAAATAAATCCTGAAAAGTCTCTCGTCCATTGATTTGGCTGCCAGCGGCACCTCTAGTAAGCTGAGGTAGGAGATTCCCAGATAGTGTTTGCAGGCTAATGCCCGTGTATTCAATACCTAAATTCCGACTTTCGAAAGGGCTAACGACCAATGCAGAAAGTGGGATACTCAATGTGGCGATGAATAGAATAACCAGTAGCCCATTACTAGCTCTCGCAAAGATCCCAGATCCAGCCAAGCATAACAGTGTACACAAAACGAGTATTACGGTAGACCAAAGGTAGCAATACCAGTTTGTTTCAGGCAGGATATGAGCCCAATTGCCATTGTCGGCACCAAAATTTAGCGTGATACAGTCGATAAGACCCACGGCGTTCATTCCAGTATTGAAAACAAAGCCCAGATAAAAGACGAGTCCAATTGAGCCTCCAAATTCTGGGCCCAAAGAACGAGATATTAAGTAATATGCACCACCTCCGCGCACTGTCCCATTCGAGGCAATCGCAGAAAGAGAGAAGGTAGTGATAAAATTGATCACGTACGACGCGACAAGCATACCTTGGGGTCCTGTCAATGTTTGTCATGGTCTTGTGCATTCAGAGACTTACCTATCATGCCCAATAACCCACTTTGTCCTAGAATAAATCCAAATCGCAGGAACATCAAAATGCTCAAAACATTGAGACATGTTGGCACATAGACACCGGAAAACATTCCCAACTTCTCTTGTCCACCAATTGGTCGAGGTCCCAGCCCTGATCTAGGAATCGCTGTACCATTCTTCTTCCGATCTGCCTCATTATGCATTTGGACAGTCAATGAGTTTTCTCCCATAGTACCAGCAGAGTATGGATCCTGATGCTGTTCCTCTTGAAAGTCCGGCGTTTGGTTGTTGTCAGTTGCATCGCTAGAGAATGCGTGTAACACTCGATGTGTTAAGGAATTTCCACTGCCAATGTTGAATTCACTAGCAGGAGCTTCACCCTCACACTGGGTTCCATGCTTGCTGGCGCTTGATTCGCCGATGCTGTCAATTCCCTGGCCCGCATTGGGCATTCTCAATGATTGATAGTAAAACCAATGACAATATCAATACCCACCTCCAAATCAATGTGTTAATACAAGTAAAGAAATAATTTCATGTACATAAGTATGTATTTTCATACACTCATTAACAGATACGAGATCTAAAAGATGGTGAAGCCAAGAACAAGGATATTGCCGTTCGACGTCATGTGGCAGGGCAAAGAACACAGGTGACAACAGTGAGATGATTGTTCAGGACGAGTTTCAAACAAAGGAGATTCGAGAGAGGGAGGAAGAAGAGGAGCAGAAGGGAAGGGAAGCAAAGGAAAGAGCTGAATACTTATTGTTACCATTTGTACTGGTTGTGTAAGGTTATAAGGTTATAAAATGGCTCATATGAAATTCGCCCGTCCATACTTTATCATTAGATATTTACTTTTCCTCAGCCCATAGGAATGAGAGATCATTACCCAGATAGATATCTTGGCATAATACTATTCCATTACTCGTACTGTTTTATCTATTCAATAGACCAATCGAAATATCATACAGAAAGCATTTCATTCTTGAATTTCAATTGGCTGGTTCCTTTCGGGGTCTTCTTACTCGCTGCACCTCTCCCGATTCGTTAGATGTTGATGTTGGATGTTTGAGATTCTCAGACAAGACAAGGGCCATTTTATGTATCTTGCAAGATAGCCGGAGACCTTGGTGTGAGCTGAGTATGAGCATGAGATAGGCAGGTGACAACATAATAACATCGTATTCTATCAGAAATTTGTTTTGATATTCATTCTTGGTAAGAAATCCTACGACAGCGCATGAAATATTCACCGGCTCTGTTGGCATCTACTGTATATCGAGGCTAACGAAATTCGCCGAAGAAGATTTCCATCTTCCCCATCCTTCATAGGTTGTCTTATACCAGGATTATTACAATACGGCCATTATCATGAGATAAGACCCAGCGAATTGCTGCTCTTCAATCATAATATATCTACAACCTTCCTCACCGACCTCATCTCATATCATCATGTCGACTCCTTCCTCTTCACGACCTCTGCCAGTTCCGATGAGTTCGTCACCATCAGCAGGCTCATTTAGAGGGCGGTCGGGAAGTCCGTCTTCGAGAGATAAATCAACAGCCCGATTAGCTTCACCAGTACCTTCCCATCACGGCACTCCACAGGTTCGACAGATACCTACTCCGAATCAGGCCGCCGCAGATTCATCCGAGAGTGTTACACCTCTCCCTCTGGCTGGCGCAGGTGGTCCAGCATCTTATGCGCCCGGTCCAGGTATCAGCGCGTTGGCTGCTGCGCTGTCGAATTCTATCGGGCAGACTCCTCCTACCTTTGGAACACCTCCCATCCGTTCATTATCACCAGCCGCTGCCGGTAAACAAATACAAAGTACAGGAGCGCATAGTAATTATGGCTCTCTTCCGCGATCGGTACAAGGAGGGCAAGGATGGGCTGGCCCGACAGCCTACGAGGACCCAGAAATTATAAAAAGACATTTGGTACAACAAGGGCCTTCGCAGCTAGGAGGTGACGGTGCCTCTGATGGGATCTTTGGTCCAAGCGGACAGTCACCATCATTCCGTGTGGGCTCTCCGGCCAGTACATCAAAACAGGCAATTGAAACTATAGCGCCTGGGCTGGATGATGATGAATTCTCGAGTCTGCGATTACAAGGTGGTGATGTTACCAGGCCCATATACAGATGGACCGAAGATGCTCACAGAGCAAGCCGATCTCAAAGAAGCAAGAGCTTTCACATCTCGCGACCAGAAGCAGAGAACGAAGTACTTGACATTGGCACAATCAAATTGCCAGGTGGATTCAGAAGAAATTATCTACGTCGAGCAGCAGGCAGCCCAACTCCTGATGGCAGAGATGTAGAAGAAGGCGGAGGACTCGCGCAACGACAGCCAAAAATATTTACCAACAACTTCCTCGAGTTTCTAACCATCTACGGCCATTTTGCCGGTGAAGAATTGGAAGAAGACGATGAGGTACTCGGACCTGACGAATACTTTGGATCGGATGCTATCTCTGATGATTATGGTGAAGGTAGTGATGAGGATAGAGAGCCTATGGAGAATAGCGCACTGCTTACACCTGGTCGCCGAAAAAGAAAGCGCAAGGAGCGCGCACCACAAGGAAATACCACACCTTTTCAAGCTTCGTTGCTGTTGCTTAAATCTTTTGTGGGTACTGGCGTGTTGTTTCTACCCAAGGCGTATCTCAACGGCGGAATGCTTTTCAGTAACATCATCCTTCTTCTCGTCGCAGCTTTGAGTTATTACTGCTTCGTGTTACTCGTCAACACGCGACTGAAGGTTGAGGCGTCTTTCGGAGATATGGGAGGTGTTCTGTATGGGAGATGGATGCGAACAGTTATTCTTGCATCGATTGTCATTAGTCAGATGGGATTTGTGGCTGCATATATCGTATTCACGTCAGAGAACTTGCAAGCTTTCATAGCAGCTGTGACTAATTGTAGAGTTCACTGGGAGGTTTCATGGTTGATCTTGCTACAAATGGCTATCTTCTTGCCATTCTCTCTTTTGCGCGACATCAGCAAGCTCGGATTTACCGCACTCATAGCAGACGCTTTTATTCTTGTTGGCTTGGTATATCTCTACTACTACGACATTTTCACAATCGTGAAACAAGGTGGTATTTCTGATATCGTCAATTTCAACCAGCAAGATTGGACATTATTCATTGGCACAGCCATTTTCACATTCGAAGGAATTGGCTTGATCATTCCTATTCAAGAATCCATGAAGAATCCAAAGAAGTTTCCTCCTGTTCTCGGTATAGTTATGATCATCATCAGCGTAGTATTCATCTCTATGGGTGCTCTTTCTTACGCTGCATTTGGTTCCCACATAGAGACAGTTGTTCTTCTGAATCTTCCACAGAACGACAAGATGGTCAATGGTGTTCAATTCCTCTATTCGTGCGCTATTCTTTTGTCAACCCCTCTACAGATATTCCCGGCCATCAGAATCACGGAGAATGAGCTCTTTACCAAAAGTGGAAAATACAACCCTTATATCAAGTGGCAAAAGAATGTTTTCCGCTTCTTCGTCGTTGCCCTGTGCGCATCCATTGCATACGTTGGCTCTAACGATTTAGATAAATTTGTATCGATCGTGGGAAGTTTTGCTTGTATTCCACTAGTATTCATCTATCCGGTATGTCCTCCGATTTCATTGACAAATTCCATTTTAAATCACATAGTTCTAGCCCCAGGATCAAGAGACTAACCTTTCAATAGCCAATGCTACATTATCGAGGTGTAGCTAAAACACGTTTCCGCAAAGGGGCAGATATCATGCTTTGTATCTTTGGCTTGATAGTGATGGTATATACTACGGCTTTGACCATCATCAGCTGGACAAGTGGTGGTGATAAAGTTCCAAACGTTGGATATTGTGATAGAAAAGACAGGGCAGGAGGAGAATTGCCAATGTTCTAAATCGCGTACACGGCTCGATCTCACAAGTGGTGGAAAGACAAAGGGCTGTGCTTGTATGCATGTATAAACTGAATATATACATACATCTGGATGGGGCATTCTTTCGTCGTTGTTTATGATAGTAGATCTTTTAAGTTTTTTCGGATGGTATGGCTGGATTGGGTGCATAGCGTAGCATTGCACTGGAAATTGATATCTCTTAGTTTTTCTTTCGTTCTCTTTTGTCTTTGCTTCACAGTTATAAATGTCAGGATCAGATTGTTATAATATTCAAATTGGCCTCAAGGCTTTCGTAGCATTTAATAATGGAGTGTGCCCCTAGATTGTGGTTGTGCTATTCACGCTTGGTTCGCATAAGAAGTTAGCAAATGACTTGCAATCAATTAACATTCATTCTGATCAGCAGGTTCTCAGACTGCGCCTATGGCATACTATCCATTTACGGCCTTTACACAAAGAGATGACTTCACAATGCTCTAGTTCTCGAATCCCTTCTCACAAAGGGTAGCGAAGAATCATCATGAAAGATAGCGTCTTGAGTGCCAAACAAAGGAACGATTGTGCTATGTTCAGATTGTATGTCTCTCGCGCATTCAAGAGGTGTCTATGTCTTTCTGCTCTTACCCATCGCTGTCAAACTCATACATATTTCCAAACTAGCTTGAGCTTTTTATCTTGAAAAGACATAAATAATCATGGCTGGTGCACCACCACCACCACCTCCTCCTATACCTCCTATACCTCCACCGGGCCCCCCGGCGGGAACGCGTGAGTATACTTATTCTTTTGACTGCACATCACTCGGCTCTACTGCCAAAATCTAACGTTACGTTTCATCTCCCACATCATTTTCACTCCGACTACTCCTCTTTTAATTCCACCTCCCTCCCCATTCCTCCCTTGAAACGCCAAAACTTACCTTCCAACACAGCAATCAACGGCGCACCGGCAAGTAGAATCACCGCCTCTATGAACACCCTCGCGCTACTCCCCATCCTGCGCAACACAACCATGCGTCCCAACCGCAACCTGCTCGTCGGACCCCGTCGCGTTATAAACGAAGAAGCATGGCTCGCAACCCAAGTCGGTACTCTCCAAGCACGTCCTTGCACTAATTGCAGGAAGGGAAATGGTCCCTTTACCGATTGTGTGGTGGCCGATGGCCATTTTAAAGAGGCGTGTACGAATTGCTATTATGGGGGGCAGGGGAGCAGATGTTCGTTGAGACATGGTATATTTCTCTTCTTCTCTCCCTCTCTCTTGAAAATAGACACGCAAGTTGGGGAGGGAAACGCGAAGTTGAAACTAATTTGAGGAATCAATAGAACATCAAAACGCAGTAGCTCATCTGCAAGCAGAAGCCGAAGATGCTCTGATATTCCGGGCATGGCGCCTGCGAATAACTTCGGTGGCCAGCTGGGTGATTTGGCAGGAGTGGCTATCGGTATTGCTCAGCAGGGCATTGGTGCTATTATCATACCCGCGCAAGGAGTGCCTCCTGCCGCGAATGTTCCTCATGGGGGAGGGACCGGTGGCCCGAAACGTATTGCGCCGTTATTGGTGGGGCCGGTGGGTATTGGGTTGGCTGGTGCAGCTGCGGCTGCGGGGGCCGCGGCGATTATAGTGGCCACGCAGGGCCCTGACGTGTTTGGGGGGACCAACGCATCTAGAACGCGTGCTGCTAGAGGTTTGAGTGATGCGGAGTTGGAGGCGCACAGGGTTAGGTTGGTGGCGGAGTTGGCGAGAGCCTCGGCTGAGTTGGATGCTGTTAGGGGAGAGCAGATTAATAGGGAGGCGTTGGGAAATGAACATGAAGAAGAGGAGGAAGAGGAGGAAGAAGATGAAGAAGAAGAAGAAGAAGAAGAAGAAGAGGAAGAAGAAGAAGAAGAAGAAGAAGAAGAAGTCGCCGCGCCGCCAGCCAAAAAGCCAAAGCATGGAAAGAAGACAAAGAAATAAAATGTACAATATATGAGTTCAACGACTAGAGATTTGGACAAGAGAGGATTTGGGGTTGTTGACTTGGAGTACGAACAATTAAGAATGACGATATCAAGTTTCATCTTTCTACTGTCTCATTCTGCTTTCTCATACACTTCCACTTTCCTCGATCTTTCTCTTCACACCCTTTCCTGTGCTGCTCGCCCCAAAAACTTTAGCCGCACTGTTCTCTCTCAGTTCATGGAATTATAAGAAAGTAATTTTTTTATTGCAGGTAAAAGTTTTTTGGATATGAAAAACAGTATTAGTATATCCAAAAAAAACATCAGATGTTTGCATCATGAGAACTGATAAATACAAAGCAGCCACCCTTCGAGAAGCTATACACTGAAAAGAAATTCGTAAAACTGCATGAGATTACATACCCAATCTCCGATTCCCAGTCGAAGCTCTGATTCAGAAGATCATAGGGCATACCAAACTCATGGTAACCAACGTACTTCACAAACGACTTGATCCCTCTCTAATCAATTTTCTCAACCCCTCCCTCACCTCAATCACAATATCACGAGCATCCATGGTCTCTCGAACCAACCCAACGCCACTGCCAGCGTATGTACACAATCGTCCCTTGTTCCCATAGCCTTCATCTCCTCTTTTCGCCTCGTCTTCATAAAGCTCCTTATTCTGCTCCATACTCATACCGTTTGCTTCATCCCAGTAACTTTTGTTAACTACTCCTCTTCCATTATATTCTTCAGGCCAGCCTGCTGTTCCTCTTAATCTATCATAAAGGGTTGTTCTCGTGGTTGATACACCACCATCTTCTGCTGCCAATACTGCATTTCGGTAACCCGTCGGTATCACTGCCTCAGAAGAAGCCAAAAATCGTGTACCCATGCATATCCCACTAGCACCCAACATAAATGAAGCTGCTGCTCCACGTGACTCGACTATTCCACCAGCAGCAATGAGAGGTATGTGTGAGTATGCGTTTGAACGTAATGCAGATGCGCATTCAGGAAGTAGGGAAACGATCGAGGAAGAATGAGCGAGACCGTGGCCACCAGCATCAGAACCTTGAATAACGAGTACATCAGGGTCACAAGAGTGAGCGGCTGTCAGGGCAGAAGAGACGGTGCCGACTTGAATCCAAATCTTGGTAAGATTGCCGGTGAGCTTCCGGATTGAATCTGTCCACTCCTGCAAGTCCGAGCTAGTATGCGGCGCGAACAACCATACCGCTGCAGGGGGGAATGGAAGGGGAGCGAGAATTGACAGGACATGCTCGAGATCACAGCCCCAGACTATAAATCCTATCCCAATAGGAAGAGTATCTCGATAGCTTCCGGGAATAGGGTTGTCTGAGAGAGAATCTTGGATCTCTCTGATTTCGTCCGAAAGGGTGGTAAGACTGGATGGTTTCCGGTATTAGTTTGGGTATACATGAAATTGGGCATAACGCAACTCAGACTGAGATAGAGAAGATTCCGAGTTGTGATGAATAAGAACATATTGCAACGAACAATCGCTCGATAGTATACTCTCCCAACGCTCGATAGTCAAAAGTATCAACTGTCTATCAGTGGCATAAAAGTGGAGTATGATAGACACGGTACATGATCCAGATAGCTCTCCTCTAGTGAGCCCATCTCGTCTATACTTATTCTGAGATCTTCTCTGGAAAAAGCAGTGATTTGCGCTGAGAAGCGAATATAAAGAAAAAGGAATTAGCTCACTCGTGACCAGCAGCAAGGAAACCTAGGCCACCAGCTCTAGATACAGCTAAAGCCAAAGCAGGCTTTGATATTAAGCGCATAGGAGCAGATGATATAAGCGGATAAGTTGTCCATGGGTAGTCCTTACGGAGCGTTTGTTTGTGGTTAGAATGTGACATGATTCGATATGATCCAGATTTCCTGTAGCTGATAGATGCGAGGTGATTGGGATCAATGCAATTTTCGATGTCTGAGGATGATACGAAGAAGCTGGAGAGCCTTGAAGATGGAAAACAGGGGATATCTATTTGGATTCCATGTATAGCGCGATAACAAAATAAGGACTATGCTGAAGGTATCTTTTGAAACGTGTTGTATAATTTTAAAACAAATATGAAGTGATAAAAAACACTCATAAATACTTTATTTTGCAAAAGAAAAGAAAAATGATGCGGTCGGTCGATGGGCTAGATTGTTGACTTCACATATGAAGAGGAGGCTGAAAGAGGCTGGTGTGAGCCTCGGCCGCTTCTACAATGTTCCGCTATGCCTAACTTGCATTAGCTCCCCGTCAGTCTTGGCACTATCTTTGTCACCAGCTTCACAAGTTTATATCTTCACTGTCACTGCCAAACTTACAACAACGCTGCTTCTTACTGGTCCTGCCATAGCTCCTTCCATTCTTTCTTGGATAACGTATCGTACCTTACACCAATTGAAATATCAGCTTTAATCTTCAGACGAGCACATTATACCTTGAAATACATTGTAAGTTCTTTCCAATTTGTAGCAAAATCCACAGTGTCAAAAGAGGCACAAAGAGGAAATGATCAAAAAGAACAATTACTAAAGCAATTATGGCCGCCTTAGGAAACATGTCTAACGCGCCTGAGAGGTATATCTTATCTCCATAGCTTTTACAGCTATATGCGCCCCGCGCGACCATGGATGGAAGTTAATCATACACATAGATTCGAGTTATTCATTCTCGGAGATGGCGAGAAGAAATGTACTGAGGAAGCCGATACGCGTAAGTTGTGGATTAATTGTGCAAATGGGCTCTTCTACAGCAGATTTTGCTAACAAACTATTATCCAGGTACCCCAAACTCCTCGATTTTCACCTTCAATAAAGAAGACCACACTCTCGCCAACATGTTGCGTGCTCATTTGTTGAAAGATCAGCATGTCATATTTTCTGGTTATAAGAGTACGCCTACCACACTACTAGCACAGTTCCATTATACCAATGGCTAGCCAGGCTTTTTGGAGATACTGTACTAATTGAAGGCGCATAGTTCCTCATCCTCTCTTTTCCAAATTCGAACTCCGAATCCAAACTGATGGCGAGATAACTCCCAAGGAGGCTCTTGTCGCCTGTTGCCGTAATTTGGTATCCGAACTTGAGGTTTTTAGCCGCGAATTTACAAAGGAGTTTGAGTTACGAAAGATGGTCAGCGGTGACGTTGCAGCTGCCGACAAATAATTCATTATATAAAAGGATAACTATCTGGAATTACGGATTGGGGCGTTTTCGGCAGAGGAAAGGAGGTAGTATGGCGCAAAATGGTATGGGGTCTTGAGGTTCCATCATGATCTGGGTTGGTTACATGGAGCTACACAGTGGATATCTATTCCTCGGGGAGGAATGCCCGCCAATTTGCATTGGCATTCAAGTATTTCAGCAATCGCAAGAGATATGTTTTTCTACACTGGATCGTCTATGAGGTGAAATAAGTGCGCGCTTCGTGCTTGAAGAGGGAGCCGGTGCGGCGTCGTTGAATATAACCATTCAAGCTGAAACAGGCAAAAGAGAGGTGATGAATCCGTGGCTCTGCAGGCAGACACATGTGTGCAGCTTTCTAATACAACTACTGCTGGTCATGACTAATAAGTGCAACAACAAAGGTCCAACATCAAAGGTCTATCTTCCCTATATAGTTCTTACCTGTTCTTCATGAATCTGAGTCAAAGATATGTATTACTCTATCCGTAAAGTATACTCACAGACGCCGGTGAAAATTGGTCTATCTGATTCAATTCAGTGGTCTCATATGTGAGAATTTCGCCTGGCGCTCAATCTTTTGGCAGCAAATGGTCTTTGGTATAAGAACAAAAATGCCAGAGCAGGTACGGTACAATCAAGTATAAGTACAGATCTGTTTCCACAAGTACCCAGGTATTTTCATACATGCACAAGCATACCTACGTATTGGAACCATCAAGATTGATGAGAAAATTACATATTACTGAATAGCAATGGCTGGATCGCGAATCATGGAATGTATCTACATTGTGTGGAATGCACCAATGCACGTAATTATTTCCTCCGAGATATGTTGACACGGTTGAGACGTGGTCCAACAAGGGATCTGATTCGGACCTTTCAACATACGTCAAATTGCATTCCATCTAAAATGGGTAGATGTCATGTTGGTTTGTTTCCTCTCTTTCGACATTCGAATCCCCTCGCCCTCAATTAAGAAGACACACGGAAAACGAACTTCCTATTAAGGATTTGCTTCCTCTACAGAGCCTCACACTCAGTTAAGAATGCTGGCAACACACCACTGTTTTGAAGTCAAGGTGGAGGTCGTGGCTGGCTCTGATACTTTTTGATGAAGAAGAAAAGAAAATTGTTGCGCAAAATTTGAATATTTGTAGCCGCAATCGTGATCTGCGCTAATTACTAAGCGAAAAGCAGATTCTGCTTTTCGGTCTAAACTCATTTGAGCAAAGTGAGAAGATACAGCACGTGATGCCACGATTATTTCCAACAGATTGATCCAGATTTCATTCCACGGATGGGCGGCTACGTAATATGTCGAGATTTTCTCTTCGCATTCCGATCTTTAGTTCAGTACGCCATGAGCAGGAATTTCTTTAGTGTAGAGTTTTGTGAGTGGAGGAAGTACAAATTCCATTTCACACCTTACTTGCTCAGATCTCATCTCAACCAGTGTTGAGCACTTGTGCGTCCCAGCAAGTTGGTAATCCTTTTAAAGAATTCTTCGGCCATAACATCTGTGATTGTGATTGTCATGCTAAGCGTTTGGGACGATATTTTTCCATGAAATGGTTACTATGAGCATGAATTGATCATTATCATTCGACCTCGCAATTCAAAAAGAATATCGAAATGAAGTATGAATTTTGGGTGGAGTATTTGTTCCTTTTCTTGTATTTAGAGAGTTGCGGCTCTCAATTTGAGGCGTTGCTCGCGGGAAGGGTATATAAAGACCTCACTTGGAGTGAGCCACCTAGTGGGCGAAGATACTTCTGAGACGCTCAGATGCTTCTTAAATCTTTCCTGCTTCTACGCCACATTCAAAAGTTATCATTCCTCACTGCTGGAAAAGGTAGTTTAGTCTTATGCATTCTTCCGCGTCTATTTCGTATGTGCTATTACTGCACACATGGTACGAAGGGCTTTTCTAAATCACTGCGATATCTTAATTCCGAAGATCAATGTCTCGAGTTGGCTTTCAGGTCCTGGTGTTAAACTCAGGTATGGGGCTTTTCAATGCGGGGAATGTCAAGATCGTGGAACACTATGAAGAACATACATATAGCCGAGGACATCGCCACTTTTGGCGATACGACTCTCTTTGAGTTGTAGATTTAACAATGTTCTCCATGGTTATATGGTTGATTCTTTTGGCAGTGGCGGTAGCGGCCTTGCTTGATGTTGAAGATGATTTCGAAAACAATGCGACTGCCAAAGTCTTACCAAACCGGATGGTTGATGATGGAGTTTTCCAGCTAGGAGTGACTAAAGTTGCGGGAGTTCCAAATGTTCGAAAACGACAATCCAAGTCAAATTTGGCCAACCCTTACATTGGAGATATTTACATGATCACCGGTATGTCATTTCAAGTGTAGCCTCGATTATGCTGTCTAATCATAAGTAGTACAGATTGGGTATCCTCCGCAGTCTATAACCCTCAGTATCGATACAGGGAGCAGTGATGTTTGGGTGAATCCGCAGTGCGCTACCTCGGGGTGGGCGTCATTTTGCTCCAGTTATCCTCAGTACGATCCTACGAAATCTACCTCTTTCGTACCGTTGAGTCAAGCTTTGAATATAGCATATGGTATAGGTGCAGTCACTGGAGCTTATGCGACGGATAATTTTATGTTGGTGAATATTCCAGTTTCCCAGGTGCTTATTGACGAATTTTAGGATGGGGTCAGGTCCAACCCTTAAAAAACTTCAATTTGGTGTTGCATCAGGCAGTAATCGAATGTTTGCGGGTATAATGGGTGTGTCCTGGGGGCTTGGCCTTGGAACTGGTTATTACAATATTATTGATCAACTTGCCTTGCAAGGTCTGACAAAAACTCGTGCATTTGCCATAGACTTGGGCAATGTCGACACAGCTTCAGGTATGACCTCCAGTTTTCCATGACTATACTGGTTGACTCATTCTATAGGCTCCATTATCTTTGGCGGTCTCGATACAAAGAAGTACTACGGCTCACTGATTAAAAATCCCATTATACCATTTTATCAAAGTCCCGATGGGTATCCAAGGTAATTGCTTTTTTGATATTTGTCCTCCGTATCGGATGGTCTTACTGAACAGTATTGAAATTAGATATTGGATCAATATGACGTACTTTGGTATTACATTTCCAGGTCAACTACCGACGAATTTGACATCTACCGGTTATGCGAAACCCGTCATCGTTGACTCCGGAAGTACATTGAGTTATTTGCCACCTTCACTTGTCAACGCCATGCTCCCTTATTTTCCAGGATGGGTTAGTAAAGGTGGTGGCCTATATACCATCCCTTGTAGCTTCCGAAATATTGCAGGGACGATGGATTTCGGATTTGCAGGGCAGATCATCCGGATCCAATTAGCCCAATTCATATGGTTCAATGGTGCTACATGCTATGGACCTATTGCCAATGCTGCCGAAAAGACGGATGTGATTTTGGGGGATACCTTCATGAGAGGCGCTTATGTGGTGTTTGATCAGGGCAACGCAAATGTTCACATTGCGCAGGCTGCGAGTTGCGGATCAAATGTTGTTCCCATTACTTCGGGTACCGATGGAGTTCCCTCGATGACAGGAGGTTGCCCGAGTCCAGCATTTTCTTACGGAACATCATCTTATACGGTCGGTCGCTGTCTCAATTTTCCACAATAAGATATTGATATCAAACCCTTGAAGAAAAAATGCTAATATGAAAAAAAGGTATATCCAACTCCTTCAGCGGGAATCTCGTCCTCTTCTACCAGACCTTCTTCATCAACATCTTCTTCAAGAAGTAAGTAATCAATTTAACTTTGCGCTCTCAATCAAAACGGCAGATATTTTACAACACAGATGCTTCCCTTCACTTTATTTTGAGCCAACGCTAATTCGATTTTTTTTTTAGGTTCCACAACCTCATCTGCCTCCCTTCCTGCATTGATAATCACTTCATCGACATCCCCTCTTGCCACTTCAACAACTAGACCTTCTACCATTTCATCCTCTACGTCAACGGTTAGATCTTCTACCTTCCCACCCCCCTCTTCAACCTCTACATCAACAAGTAGAGTTTCTACCCTTCCGACTTCCTCTTCATCGAGAACCACTCCGGCCAGCTCTTACCCCACAATATTGACAACGAGATCCTCTACCCTTTTATCCTCTTCTTCATCCTCTACGTCAACAGCCAGAACTTCCACCGCCCTGTTGTTGATAAGCACTTCGACGAGCTCTTCCCTCGCATTAGTAATAACGAAATCATCCACCACTTCGACTTCTACATCAACTACTAAATCTTCATCCTCGTCGCGGATGCCTGCTCTGACTGGCTCTACGACTTCGTCCACGACATCCACCAGATCTTCTTCGCTTTCCTCCTCTCGGTTTTCATCTTCGTCTATATCCTGTGGCATAGGTTGTGGACCGACGACCACTGTTTATATTACCGTTACGAAGTCGGTCTGAAAATGACGCCAGTGCTCAATTTATTTTCTTTCGATTCTGGATTGGATATGTAAGGATGGCCTGGTATAATGCACCATCAATAGGTTCGTTGTGATGCTATTGAGCAGATTGGACTCGGTTTCATTTAGACGCCTGCATTATGTGGTTTATTTTATGGTGAGACACTGGACAGTCTACAGTATACGAGGGCAGCTGTCCAGGGGAAAGATAACTAGCCCGCTTATGTTCAAACGCAATAGAATTTTTGACGAGTAGATACTCGCTTTAAAGCTAGTGGGTTTGGACCTTTTGATGGATATAAAGGGCAAAAGAACTTAGAATTCTCTTTTCCGTCTATGTACTTGTTGGTCTATCAATATCAGTGTGTAATTGTTACTATTCATCTAATTCGTTGTAGTAAGCAACGTTCTATTTTTCCTCGTGAGATCAGTAAACGACGGATCTCAGTCCAGGCTTTAAAATGACTCGATTATACCGGAGATGAGTTTGAACGCTTCTCGTGATCCGGAAACTTTACGAGATGAAAGAAGATTGAAGAATAATTACTGATGAGTAGGTAGTCAAGGGCGTTTGGTAGGTGTGCTTCAATTGCCATACCGCAGCTACTTCATACAAGGAGAAGGACTATTGATGGTGATTTAAGATCAAAATACGAGCAGGATCTATATCGAGATTCTAGAACAGAATGGCACACAAAAGCCACGTAAGTCCAATACTTCTTGTGTTTTGGAATTTTGTGTACGCCAGGAATTTGGTGCGTGAAAACGCCATGAGATCAACACTTTTCTGGACGCTGATGGCCATATACATGCGATAAATGCGAATACCAACTGTTAATGTTACATGCTCACTAGAGCCAACATACATGATTGCATTCGAACAATAGTAATATAATCTTCTTCGCTCTCGTAGATAATAACCATAAAAGATACTGTCCATTTCGTCGCATCTTGTTTCTTCGATGTCGCTGAATGACCATATATGGTAAGAGACAATAAAGCTTCCACTAACTACTTAATACCTATATGAACTTATATCCCCGTTATAGCAAGTTGAATTTGTAGTTTAGCCACTTCCTCCAGTACTTTGTTTCTCGGAAGTTTTCTTATTCCAATCTTTTACATTTGGATAATCACATGATGACAGTAGGGTTTGAATAAGTCCCTCTATGCATTGATGAAGATATCGATCAATTATTTTTAGTATCAAAATATCCCAAGTTGACTTTACCACATTTCATGTGCGTTTGTTCGAATTTGAGTTTGCCACGGGGGTCGTAAGCCTGTGGAGATTACCTTGAAATGAGGCCATGGACACTATTTGACTACCGAACTTTCCTATCCTACAGTATATGTTGCGGCATCCCCAAACTTCTTTCAACTCAATTTGTACTATGGACACCCATCAACAGTAATACTCGACGCAAACTACAATGACTTCTCACAAAACCGCCAGCTCTATTTTCGTACATATCTATTACACCTCGTCAGGGTTTATTCAATAAACAAACTGAGACGTTCACAAACAAATCTATCACTCGGCACCGGTACTTCAACCGTTTTAGCGGTAAAGAAACTGATGAAACGCTGGCTTCAAATTACACCCAATCCATACCATCTCCCTTTAAGGAATCTTGGCAATCGATCAAAGTGGATATCATTTCATGTTCCTGGCTCAGGAAAAAAAGCTGACAGCCGTGCTCGCCCTGATAACGAATATCAGAGTGGCTCGGAATGGTTAGATGAAGTGGAGGCTGTGGAGCGAATCGTTGAAAGGGATATGAATTTGGAAGAAGCTTAAGCTTGGATCTCCATATGATGATGAATTTCACTGAAATTGGATCTTAGTGGATCATCATGAATTGGTTCGATTGGTTCTGGACTTTCAAATGTTTAGGACTGAAGATCGGACGAAAAAGACCTTTCCATCCCTTTCTTTGCTTGATTTCAATTGAAGCTTGTTTGGTTGGGTTTGTGTGCTGTTCATCCTATCTTCATTTTCTTCTCTCCTTCCCTTCCTCCTATTTTTCTATACCTTCTTTGTAACAATTTTCCTGGAATTGTACCAGTTATATACCCCATTGTTTGCTGTTAATCCGGGCAACCTTAATCTGAACTTTATTTGCATATCAGTCCTATCTCAATTGTGTCCGCCAATCTTTTCCAAATTCAATCTCATCTGCCTTCTCTCAACTCTATAGGCACAACCACAACTTACCTGACCTGATTCTCCTCTCTCCCTACCTTTCCAATGGTTCACGCACGCACTTTTTCCCGCCAGCTTGGCAGTACGCTCCCTACGCACAATCAACCTCAAATCCCACCTCAAATTATCATCTCCGATTCAGAAGACCCGCACAAGCCTGTATACTACAAGACTACGCACTGGAAGAACTCTTTCTTGAATTCCGTTCAGTCTTCGCACATCAAGACTAGTACCTCTTTTCGAAGTCTTTTGACGAGAATCAAAAAATTACCTTCCAGATCCAAAATACTACTTGGTCTCGTCTGCCTTCTTTCCTTGGTATCACTTATCGGGGTGCTAAGCGGCGTACGTCTAGATCTTTTGAGGGGAGGAGAGCGATCTCCATATCCGCGGACACATTACGCAACGCATAATAAGGGTCCAAAGTTTGATCATAATAGGGATAAGGGAGTGAAAAGGGAAGAAGCTCCACCAATACCCGTGCAGGCTATAGGACTCACGCCGAAGAAGGTGACACCTGTAGTTCATGAAGAGGGAAAGAAAGTTAAGAGAGATGGAATATCGACGACAGGACTTACGCCAAGGAAACTTATGCCAAGGCAGTTTGGGATTGCAGCAGATGCAATGTTAATGTGATAGTGCGGCGTTGAATAATGAGCTGTAAGTTATCCTTTGGTCAATATGGAGCAATTTGAATGCGAAACGAAGCTTGTAGAATCATGGCTAACATCTGAGGAAACAGTGCTGTGACCTATGCCACAAGCGTTTGCTAAATGCTAGTGACGTTGAATCGAATTTTCGGCAAGCGGATGTGGCGAGGACTGCATGAGGAGTATATCGGAGTTTGAAAGGAAGGAAGTAATATACCAGGATTGAAGGAAATATTAGAGGAAAGAGCTTCTTGATACGAAATAATGATGCAGTAGAATTTAGAGAATATTTGTCATCAACATAGAATTTCAAATGATATAATAAACCCACCTGATCTAAGGCTCTCGAAATTTGCCCTATGAAACATGATTTTTTTTTTCATTTTCAATCAACCGGGGAACAGGAACAGTCCTGGAGGGATTTGAAAGAAATATTGCGGGTGGATGAAAGCTTTCCTGCTCGGTTGGAAAGTTTCCCATACAGTCTCGTCTAATATCGCTGTTCGTTGCCATGCCTTGGGGTCGTCAATCTCGGCTATGCATCATTCGACCTATTGTATCCGACGAGATTATGCTAGGATTCTGTGATATTGTATCGTAGTTGCTGGGAATACATATGGGAAAGCACTCGACGCGCTTCTATCGAGCCATGACGAGATCAGGTGAAAGTGGCTAATTCTCATTTCTGACCGACCTCGGAAGCTCGACTTGACGGTGCGCACTTGGATTCAAAACACGTGAGAGAAAGCATGATGCACTCCAATGCATGTAAAAGTATTGTATTAAAATTACGAATCGGCTGATATCGTTTGCCACCAAGAATCTAGTTGCATCCCGTCATCGCTCCTATTCTATCTCACAAGTCCAGCTTCGTTGCCCTTTGCGCAAACATTGCTGCCTCCTCCAATCTCCTCTTCATGCATCATCTAAGGTCTCTCAACGGCAAGATCATCTCCAACTCCTCCGCCAACCAAGACCATCTGTCTATTCTGTACTCTCCATGAACTTGGAGTTCCGTCAAAGGATTTGGTGTCAACAAAATCATCTTCGAATTTGAACCATGCGGAGAAAACATGTGTTTGTGTTCCTTCCGTGTTGGTGTCGAAATGGTTGAATGTGATGCTGTTGAATTTGTCAGTCTTAATTCACATCAGGAAGAAGGGCAATACATACTAGGTTGTAACGTGAGCCTCGCTACAGTTTGCTTGGTTGATCAAGATAGCACTACTGGTCAACTGATGAACACCATTTGCAACGTGGTCTAAGCCCTTTTTCTCGTTGGTGATAATGTCGTCTCTTCCGATCCCTTGGAATAAATGTTAGCTCTTTTGTCATTTCTTCATTTGCTCACATGCTTCAATGCCCCCCAAAAATCACGGCTATCTCTTTATATCATCTTATCTTGTCCGCCATGAACAATGTTCGATGAGAAGAAATGAGCTGCAAAGTTTGCCTTTAGGTGGGCTTGAAAGCTCCGCGTGAAAAAATTGAATAACATACAAAGTTCGGCTCCCAAACCAGTGAAGTTCGCAATAGCGTCTTCCGTGTATACAAATTCTAAGGCAGTCCAGTTCTTCGAATCGAGAATGAACGTCTCGAAAGCGAGTGTATAACGGATTTGCTCAATGGGTGAGTAAACGTATTGTGCTGATTTAGGGTTGTACGAGGAAGCGAATGGAGACCAGGACAAGGCTCCTGGGAGGAGAGCGAGGGTGAGAAGAACTGCTGGAATCTGCATGGTGATGGTTTTTGATATTAATTGAAAATTAAGAGGATGTTAATGAAGTGAATGTTGATGGAATGAATGTTGATGAAGTGAAGAATTGAGATGGAGGTGAGGACGAAGGATTAAGTACCCAAGAGATACAGATGCTGAGTCCATAATTTCCGGAAAGTTTCCCAAGTATCGACTTCTCGTGAACTGTAGCACAGATGGATGTGCAACTCCTGCACCTTCCCGGGACAATCGAGCTCGTTGGCTATTCAGCTACAAGCCACTATCTAAAATAGGCTCGAGAACTTTCCTGCGCCAACTAACGTTAGATGAATTTTGTTTCATCGTGACTATTGGTTTTTCTTCAATATGCTTTTTCCTGAGCATTCGACTTTGCAACTCCTGCCTTCGCTTTAAACTCACAGCAGGACTTGGTGCATCGGCATTTCGCCTGTACCTGAATCTAAAGTCCTGTGAGTCGGCTCGTCCCGACTAGTCAAATGTGATAAACATGACTAGAGCAGCTAAAGAAGCTTATTTGGGGAGATCCGACTTGGCACTCATTCACACCGTACTACGCTAAAGTAAGGAATAATTGTCTTCCTTATAAGGTTTCTCCTCAAACCATCTTCTTTTTGATCACATGATCTAAAAATTGGGTTGCAAGGTAATCAAGAGAGTCCAAGAGAATCTTCATTCGTACTGGTGCGTTGGTTTTGGGTTCCGTTCTCTCTCCGACGGAATTCTTCAGGCTTCAAAAAGGACTTTCAAATATTGGCGTGAGTGGAGACGAATTCATACATCAAGATAAATCGAGTATAGATTTATTCACGTTGTTTCAAACCCAAGCGATGCATTGATCAAAGGTCAGAATGCTACACTTGAGCCACACCGTGGACATTACACTTGAGGCTAACGATATTCAAATCTGGCTTCAACACCTAGGCACATTTAAAGTTAAATGTTTCCACTGGTTGCAGCTGTTGATTGTCAAGCCTCCGAAAGCTGTTGCTCTACACCGTGGCATGGACAATGCATTTAGTGATTTGATCTTGGAATGGCTAGCTTGCTTTTGTCAGACATTCATTGCTTTTGATGGACGATCATATTGACCACTATAATCTCACTCGTAACCAATCTACGAGTCATTTGCATCCACCAAAGAAATCGTTCTCTGTATGTTTAATTGGGTTCGAATAGGACTTACAGGAAGAAAAAGAAAGAATAACGTCAAATCTCCGACAGCAATAACGTCGATGCAGGCTTAATTAATTACATCAACTATCATTGCCGCTGCTCTCTTTCTTTTTATAGAATCTAGTGATTCATAGTATAAGCGCTATCAGTGCCGGTAACCATATCTCGAACTATAGATTTTCTCAAAGTAGGCAGAAGATTGGAAAGGTTCTTGATCGCTTCGTTTCCGGAAATTGTTGCATCTATTGCAAGAGATAGGTTGATGGCTGTGGATTGTCCTATGTCCAGTCAGTCAAAACCGGAGACTTTCCCTGGTGGATGAAACTGTCTGTCTTCTCTACAATATTTGAAATTTTCTGTGCGACACAAGAGCTTGTGATACAGCAAAGATTTTCCGAGAAAATGCACCAACTTCAATATCAATAAGGATAGTATGCCTCTTAACTCCTACAAATGTTTTGAACGATGCTGAACCTCTGATATGCTGTTGGCCATGAGTTCCTGTAGTCCATTCTATTCGTAGAACTGACACATCAAGACAGAACCAATAATCACCAAAGTTCCGCCACTGGGTCGAACACAGTGTCATTATTTGCGAAACCTACCAGATAATCACGCCGTTCTACGAATCTACATGTAAAAGATACCAAGCTATACAGTAGCCAAGCATTGATAGAAAAGCCCCGTTGAGAAACGTGGCTGTCACTCGAGGATAGTGAAGGGTGGTAGTCTAACTCTAGCTTCTAATGGCGAATCACACTATTGAGAGTCAACCATCTGCCACAGTATCAGATTATATGGACGTTACTCACTATTGTGAATTAAAATTGCGATGGCTTTTAGTATGTGGGTACCTATCATCGTTGATATCTGCGACATCTATGATTAAAACAAGCGATTGTCTCAGAGAGACAGACAAATTCGCAGAAGCTGAGGATTTGCAAAGTAGAATGCATCGGTTTGGGATGAGCCAAGGGGTTATACTTTTGATCTTCAATGAGAGGATGGTAGACTTGTGATACGCAGAATAGGATTAGAGGTAATTATACAATAGGCTCAAGGGCAGTGCCTTATCCCGCCCCGAATATTCACCAGGAGTTTGTGTGCAAGGAAAGGGCTCAGATCTCATCATATGAGTCCTATCAGTCCTCGTATCATTCGCATCATTGACATATGTCAAGCGACCTATATGGAAAGCGTACCAGCGCTTGATTTTCCTCTCCTCTTCTCTCCCAGATAAAGGAGAAGCAGAATAATAGTCTCTAAAGGCTACATAGAAAATTTGAAGATTCTTTGAAAGTCGAGAGAATCAAGTCGCTTCACCTAGGCCATAGGATAGAAAGAGGGGAGGGAGAGAAAGAAGATTTCTAGAGCTGAAGCACATGCCTATGCGCTTCAGCTTCCGTAAAAGCACATATACAGCAGTTCTGCTCCAAAGAATCACCAATCAGCCTGGACTGAAAACTATCAGTACGCACCAAATATCTCTGTCCCCAATCATGTTAGGTAGGTGCAGTACCATAGAAGACACTGCCAACCCCGAAGACAATGTCATGTATCATATAAATCCTCCTGATGTCAAACATACCGTAGATTTTGCATCTCAGAATGTAAGTGCAAACAGATTGATATGTACGCCGACAAAGTTCCACAGACCAAGGAAGAATGATTGCTGACTGCTAAGTTTCCTAATGCATTAGATACAACCAATTCGAAAATTCTTGATCTTTGAGATGAAATATAGTCCTCGAAGATACTTGATGCGCATTGCTCGCCAAAACAGTGTTATTAAAGCTATAGAGGAGTGTTGTGGATACAATGACGATATACTATCAGTCACGATATATTGACTAGACTGATTGAATCATTAGGACTCGAATGAGCAGATCAAGTAGACCTTCCAAGCGTGCAATATTCGAACAAATCGATTACCGGTATGAAAAGGGAATTACTCCGCTAGCCAATGTAATATTATCCGGAAGAGTCTTCCTACAAACACCATCTCGAACCCCACCCCTTCAAACGCTATAATGACACTTGTCATCTTCCACTCAATGAACCCTCCAAACAAAAACCCATCCCGACATCTTCACCTCCTCTCATCCACTCTCCAATCCATCATTCCCGCCGTAATCCCAAAATTCTCAGATGCGCTATCGTCAGATCAGCCCACCCCAATAAACTCACAAACACAAAGGCTGGATCCGCAGACCAACTGTTGCAACCTCCACTGTAATATTTTAGTCTGGTATTCTGAAAATGCACTATTATATTATCGATATGTACGTGCCGCTCACGCTGCTACTTCGATTATTTGTTGGCTAGGTATGGAGAGAGATATGTGTAATCGTATGATCTATAATAGCCAGCTAGCTAGCGTGTATTTCATGTAAGTTAATGATGAGAATAGGATGCATAAAGATCGAGATGAATCACATCAGAGAATCAGAATGCATTTCTGGACTTTTGGTCGAGGTATCTGTATAGTGCTCAAGATGGGATAGGATGTAATATGATGATATCATCATGATAGATAGATGCGGATAGGAGAACACTCGGCTCTTTCAATCAATTATACACTCTTTCTCCCCTCTAAATCTTCATGTTGAATGCCTCGATTTCCATTCCCACATCCACTAAATCTCACCCATTTATCACATCAACCGCATAAGCTCACCCATATCTCCAACTCAAACAATTCCTCGTTCCACCCCTGTCTCTCCAAACAGTTGTTTCCCCCTCCACATCAAGCCAACTCGATACTAAAAATCCAACAACCGCACTACTGCTTCATTACACATAGAATCATGAGCGCCGCAGACTTTTCCCTCGCGGTATAAATACGCTGTTCTCAATCTCATGCACATTTTCTCCTCTCTGTAGACTCTCCTTGCCAATTTTCCTCCTTACCCTTCTCAACTATTTTCTCCCATATATCCTATCCTTTTCCTCTCACCTTCCTACCAGAACCCATATCTTCACCGTCACACATATCCAGCATGACATCCAAACCCACCAGCGGCTATGCCGTCATCACCGGAGTACGTACCTACAAACCCATCAAACCCACTCCTTCTTCCCCTCACACGTCCCTCACCTCCTCCCTGTCCTCTCCTCTCCTCAGCTTCCCACTAACCCCCCAGGCCGGCGGCGGCATCGGCAAAAACACCTGTTTCTCCTTCGCCGAATCCGGCGCCTCCGGCATCCTCCTCGCAGACCTCTCTCTCTCCTCCGCCCAAACCGCCGCGCAAGAATGTAAATCCTACGCCTCCAACCCAGCCTGTCGCATCTTCTCTATACACGTCGACGTGACAGACGAGCAGAGCGTGCAGAAGATGGTCGATACAGCTATCAAAGAATTCGGCCGTATAGATTATTACGTGCACAGCGCTGGTGTATGTTACACTCCCCCAAAAGAATCCCAACTACCCCCTCCCACACTAACACTAACACTAACACTAACACTAACACTAACACTAACACTAACACTAACACTCCCCCCTCCCACCAGATTGGCACCAGCACGCCCTCCCCCCTCGACACCCTCCCCCTCTCCGAATTCGACCACATCCTCAACACCAACATGCGCGGCACGCTCCTCTGCAACCGCGCCATCGCAAGCGCCATGCTCTTGCAAGAACCGCGCTCCCACCCCGGCCGCTACACCTCGCGCTCGCTCGGACGCGGCTGCATTGTGAATCTCGGCTCCGCCAACTCCGTCGTCGCGTTTCCGGGGAAAACCGCCTACACCACCGCGAAACATGCCGTGGTGGGGATTACGAAATCCGGAGGTGAGTGATCCTTTCCATACCATGCATACTCGATCGAGTATTATACGTAATTCTCGAGCAAATTTCACGAGGGAAGAAAACTAACCCCCGAACAGCAGTCGACTACGCCCCCCACGGCATCCGCATCAACGCCATCTGCCCGACCTGGGTGGCCGGCCCCATGAACGCGCACGAAGCAGCTCTCAACCCGCACTTCGACCACATGGTGCAAGCCGTCGTGCTGCTGAAGCGCGTGGCGGAGCCCGACGAGGTAGCCGATGCTATTCATTTTCTGTGCAGTCCGGCTGCGACGTATATCACGGGTGCGACGTTGATTATCGATGCGGGGTCGGGGTTGACGGTGCGTTTGTTCTAGTAGGTAGGTGTGTGAAATAGAAATGACGGCGTGGATTGACAAGTGAGAATTGTGTGCTCGATTACCTGTTTGTGAAGGGGGGGGCTTCTACATGTATAGCGGGGTTGGAAGGAGGACAATATGAATATCGACATGTGACAATCTTGCACAACGAGAGATTTTTGTAATCGTAGCCTAATGAGGGAGATACTACATCCCATTAGAACTAACAAGAATATCAATCAATGTAGAAGAAATAAAAGAAGTAGAACATCTCATCACTATATATATATATTTTAATCAATTATCTTCTCATTTATCTCCTTACCTATATCGTAATCTCGACTATCTTACTTTTCTACTACCAATTCTTACATCCCCCATCCCTCACCCAACTACGGAAGCCCCAATTTAACTACTTCATCACAAGCCACCCTTTGTTCTCTGAGCACAACCCCGACCTAAAATCGAACCCCCCCCAAAAAAGACAGTCCACCACGCAAAAAATGCCCCCTCCACAAATCCGAAGGGTATTTACAAAGGAGTAGAATGCTAACTCTGCCATCCAGTGCCATCTCACATGATCGGAGTCAGAAGTGAAACTTCGCATCATAGACATAAGCAATTTCTGAAAGCCTTTGGAATAAAACAATGGATGGCGGTTGCAGTAAGAATGCATGAATAGAAAATGATAGAATCTTCTCATGGGTAAATAAGTAAAAAGGCCAAAAAAGACATAAAAAAACATAAAAAGTGTATCACAGAAAAAAGAAGAAGAAGAAACGCCGTTCCCAAAATATAATGCAATAAGCCCTTTTCAAGAAATTTGAGACGAGTTCTGTTCCGCCCACAAAAAAGACATTATCTTTTTTACTAGATTTCCCACAACCAAATACCCGTGTTCGTGAAGTTCATATCCATAGCAATTCATGCTCCAAACCCTTCCCGTGAAGGGGGCCCAAGTTATCCTTCATGCTTCGCTCTTTTTTGATCTCCACTTTCTAGATGCTCATCTTGATCAGGGGTCTTTCGTTTCCCGCCCCTTTCACCATTATCGTCTCTTAGAAAACTTGGACCGGTGCCCACAACAGGAGTTGCAAAATTTAGAGGACTAGGTAATGTGTTCGAGTCACCACCTCTACCGTAATCCCAACTGGGATTTCCAAAGAATGACGAAGGACTAGGGAGGAATTCATTGTTCATGAATCGCGACGGAAGAGCTGAGACTGGTGTCACGTTTTCTATTATATTGTTGTTCGAGTTGTTGTTATTGCCACTTGCATTGGATCCTTGAGAAGGTTGTGTAACAGGATGCGGTCGTGCAAAAGGATTAGGTGGCCCCGATGCGCCGGCTGACAATAGAGCCGAGGCGGAAGGCGAAGGTGGTGGTAGTACCATTCCGCCATGATCACCGCCATTGCGACGCGCCTGAGGATTAGCGGCACTCGCAGATCTTGGGGAAGAGAGATCTTCCGCAGTGGCGGATCCACCGTTGTCCGATGCCTCTTCGGGAATCTGCACTTTCAATACAGGCCTCTTACCACCACCAACACTTAACTGAGCACTGTTCGTACGAGATGGTGGCGTGAACCCATCTGGTAAGGATGACATGGATATGTTCCGATTTTTGTTATGCGTTTGTGATCTCTGAGGTGGCGAAGGTGGCTTTATACGATTTACTGTAACATCTACGGATTGGGATCGATCAGTGGGTTCTTCCTTTACGGTATCAGTATTGGAAGTTGAGCTTGCCCAGTGCTGGGACAGGATCGATCGGCTCTCATCAATTGGCGTGAAAATACTTCTAGATTTTCCAGCTAAACGCTTGACCGGGTCTGGCATCTGCGATTGTGGTTGTGTTTGCTGCTGTTCTGGTGATGGTTGAGGCGGCTGCGGTTGCGGTGGAGGTTGCGGCATTTGCTGTTGCGGCGGTTGTGGAGGAGAAGTAGTTGCGCGTGAGGATGCAGGCCTTTCCTGTGGTGGGAATGGTGGCGGTCCCGAAGACCTTCTTTGCTCCTCCACGTATAGCTGCTGTACTTGCTGTGGGTGAGGATGTTGAGGCAGTTGCTGTGGATGCTGCTGGGGGTGCTGTTGAGGATGCTGCTGAGGATGTTGATGGGGATGCTGCTGGGGATGTTGATGGGGATGTTGCTGAGGATGTTGTGGATGCTGTTGCATATGCTGTTGAGGGTGTTGAGAGAGGTGTTGCGGGTGCTGCTGCGGTGCAAAGTGTGTGTATTGTGGTCCGGGACTTTGATGTGGATGGGGAATTCCTTGCGGGGGGCCTTGTATGTGCTGCGGAAGCCCATGTGCGTGTGGTGGCAGACCAGGTGTCATTTGGGGATTGTAAGGTGATGGATTTGGTGCATAAACAAATTGTCCGTTGGTAGGAGGGCCATGAGGATGCTGCGGAACAAGGGAGCTTTGTCTTCGTGGAGCATTTCTAGATGATGGACGGGATCCCATTCCAGGTTGTGGCGTATGCTGTCGTTGTTGCTGTTGAAGATGTGGAAAGACACCATTTGGAATTGGAGGCGAGGCAGATGGAGTATGATGGCGGATGTGTTGATATGGCTGGTGTTGAAATTGAGGCGGCATCATTGGTTCAACTGATCCGTGATGGGAAGGCGGAGATCCATCATCGTCATCGTCGTCATCGTCCATCCCCTTTCCTTTGCCCGAATAGTCGGCAGGTCCTTTGTGTTCGTTGGCTCCTCCATACTACATTTAATGTCAGTTTGTAATCTCCTTGCGCCAGACGCGGTAGAACACGTACGTATTGATATCTTGTCATAAATTCTCCAATATCACCACTAGAATATTCGTATAATTTCTTATTGCTGCCAAATATTATAACCGCGACATCGACGTTACAGAGAACGGAAAGCTCATGCGCCTTCTTGAACAAACCCCCTTTGCGCTTCAAAAAGGTCCTGGGAGAGGGGTGTTAGCATTTTGCGCCGCGGATTACATTCGCACAAAGAGAACATACACTGAACGGTTCCTATCATCCTTGATCGCCTTGATCTCAATCTTTCTTCTCCCCATTGCGGCAGAGGCGCGCCGTTCCTGTGGTATGAAATTCGATTGCGTGAATTGGTCCAGCTTAAGACGTGTAATTGAGACGAACTATTCGAAGTAAAACTCGCTGATTGTAAAGGTCGCGTAGGATCGTGGTCATCAATGAATGGTATTGAGGGGACAAAGGAACCGAAATCTAATGTGAAATTTTGAATACAATAGCGGCGAAATCGAGCGGCACAAATAAATACAGTAATCGATTGTTTGAATCGCGGCGGAGTAATATGTCTGACGTGGGATGAGAGTTTAGGTATACTTTGGTCGTGGTCGTTCAATGTCGATATATAAAACTGTGACAAAAGAGTAGATGTCGAGCTGATGAAGGGGGTCGTCAATAAGGTTGCGACCGAGTCTGTCCCTTTGACAAGACAGACGTATGTATGTGACGAGAAAAAAGATGCGTGAACAAGTTGATGTGATGTGACGTGATTTGATATGATTTGATCTGATTTGATTGTAACTTTTTTTGCTTTTGCTCCAGGCAATTGAAGAAGCGCGAAGAAAACTCGAAACACCCGCACGCAAATAGTGATACAGCCCGTGAAGAAAAGACACCTCTTTAAAGCAAAACCCGGACAAGCTTGATTTGAGTGAAAGATATCTTCCTGAAGAGAGGAGGAGTTGGATCAATGATATAGGTCTGGGTCAACCGTCTTCAGAGAAATGCCCCAGTCAAAGTATGAGATGAGGTTACTCTTTGAATTTTTTTGTCGAGAATCCTTTTGAAGTACAACTGATAGATAGGACTGATAGAGTATATCGCGATGAGATACTAAATATAGATATTTTTGGATCGTGATATAATAAATGATGGAAGGGGGGAGGGGGAAGGGGGGAAAGGGAAAAAATGTATGAAGGGTGCAGGTGGTACCAAATCCAAGATCAAAATGTGAAAGGAGAGAGAAAAGGGAATTTTCTTGTTAAACCTTGTCTTTTAATTTTTGGATTAATGGATTAATGAATAATGGATAATGGATGATGGATGATTCTTTTCATTCTATTGAAATATTGAGATTTATTGACTAAACTGCAATAGGAAGAATATCATT
This sequence comes from Botrytis galanthina, assembly GCA_004916875.1. Classification (NCBI taxonomy): domain Eukaryota; kingdom Fungi; phylum Ascomycota; class Leotiomycetes; order Helotiales; family Sclerotiniaceae; genus Botrytis; species Botrytis galanthina. The sequence continues at coordinate 124,982 of PQXL01000015.1, forward strand.
CACATAATCCATCTACATCGTATATACCTAAGTTATCGTATTTTCTTAATACGTATCCGCAGCGCAGACGCAGACAAGAGATAGACAAGGGGCGTGGGAGAAGTCATTGTTATTGTTATTGTTAGTCTTCTTTCCTTTCTTGTGTTGCTTTTGATTTTGCTCATCTTGGTAAAGATTGATTCGTCCTTTGACCTATTAGGTAGGTACCATGTGTGTACTCGAGTAGATTCTGGATAGATAAGGCGGGCTTGGGAGATTCTCTGACAGGTAGGTGTTGATCATGATGCCTGCGTGCCATTTGCGTTGGTCAACCAGCTGGTAGTGGTAGTAGGTAGTGGTAGTAGGTAGTTGACCAAGTAGTTGAATGAAAGGAATGATGTCTAATATCTAGTTTCTAATGTCTAATGTCTAATGTCTAATGTCTAATGTCTAATGTCTAATGTCTAATGTCTAATGTCTAATGTCTAATGTCTAATGTCTAATGTCTAATGCCTAATGCCTAATGTCTAATGCCTAATGTCTAATGTCTAATGTCCACAGCGACAGATACAAGTAGAACAGAGGACTCGAGATAATCATACTATCCCCTAAGATCGATGTCGATGTCTCCCTATGTCGATGTAGGAAAGGTATTGATTGCATTGTATTGTATTGATATCTCATGCAGTAAAACCTGCCCAGATACATAATCCTGTCCCTATCCATAGTAGACATCTTCGTTGTCATTTCCTGCTACTTTTTCTCTGGACGGTATTACTAGGTAGGTATTACTCGTAGAGGCGTGAGAATTGATTCATCAATGGCCCACTCACTCATACTAGGTCTCTTGGGAGCTCCCAATTGGTTCTAATTCGTAATGAATTAATGAATCCCCATACATCTGATGCACTACGGTACTCACGCACAACTTACCATCTCTCAAACGAGTTAAAGGGTGCGATGTTTGGGCGCGCGCGGAAATTACCTCCCGCGGTAGATAGATTCGAATAAGTTGAGTTGATACACTTGGATGTCGAGATATGGTTGTCAATGCTCAATACCTTCCTGGTCAATGAGGGGTTCGATGTTCTCGATGTTATTAAGGGTATTGATGATATTTGATGATTGTCACCTGATAGTTCTTGTCTACATGTGCATACGATACACGTAGGTACCATACACTACTCGCGATCGATAAGCTTTCAACTCCTCTACCCTTTTCTACTCTCCTTGAACTTCCCAAGACCTCTTTCATGCAAGATTTGGAGATAATAGGTACCATCTATCTATATCTAGATCTATCCATAACTACATCTATATAACACAATCCAGAGACAGCAGCACACTATAACCGAAGAGGCAATTCATCACGCATCTTCTAACCGAGTATGTGAATATAATCTCATAATTCAATTCCAATCCGATCCTTGAAACTCATACTACCTATTTGCCCAGCATATTCAAAGACAAATCCATCCATCCATACTGCAGTATACTTGGTGACCTTAGATCTGAAAAGCCTCCTTCAACCTCGAACCGAGATACCCTCTGCTTTCATGTGCAACCATGATGATACCAACGACGTGCCCGCAAGGATACCTACCTACTACCTGTGTAGGCACGGTACTCAACCTCGCAGTCGTTTGTCCTTTCAAGCTAAGCTCAAGCCTCCTTTCACCCTGTCGATATGAATCGTGCACTGTGCAGGAGGAAGATGACCAGGGAGCTCTCGGTCGCCTTTCCATACGTTGCTCTCCTCACTCCTCTCTCAAGTCCTTCCTAAGCGCCCGAGAAGCATGTGTAAAATACGATGTTTCCCAAATTCCAGGCTGGTCATGAGTGGCCGAGCAAGCACAGCTTTGCATCATCTTTAAATTCCGACTGGTTGAACAAGCCCTAAACGATGTCTTGATCCTTGAAGATGTATCCAGGATTCACATGCTGACACATTGGAAACATAAGATCAATCAGCTTTTTCCATGTAAAAAGGGTGCCAAGAGATGAAGGGACGGTACAACCACAGAGGGGAATGTCCATAAATAGATCCTAATGCAGCTCATTTAATCTCATAAAGAATCTGGGCAAATTAACTTTCTTGGGGGAATATTACTGGCCTTTTCCTTCCCAAAAGCAGCCAACCAGGAGCCAGGATGAGAGGAAGCCAGCTAGATCACTTGAATATATGCACCTGTTTGTTTGGTGTTGCATCAGGTCGGTGCATTTCAATTGACTACTAGGTACGGAGTATTAAGTACCTAGTAATATTGATGTGCCTTCATGTGCCTTGTGAATCTGGTTGTGTTTATGGTAATTGGCTCCCACTCGATCTATTCTCCTTCATGGTGAAAAGCGCAAAGAGAGAAACATCCACAATAACCAATATGTGAAATTCCCGGCATATCAACCATCCACCTGGCATTTGCGTGTCCCGTGCATAGATAGATAGATACTCCGTACATACATTCGTGCGGAGAACCCTAATCGGGCGGTTTCTATTCTTGTATTCATCTCGGGAACGCAGGTACTGCAGCTTAAGCTTGCGCTGCTTGCTGCTCATTGCTTGCTGCTTGCTGCTTGCTACTTGCTACTTGCTACTCGCTTGCATTGTCAGTTGCACGTTTGTAATATTCTATTTGATCCTTCTAATGCCATCGACATGGATGCATGAATGCAACGTTTGTAACATCTTCAAGGCTTGAGCTAGTTAGTCAATTCAATCTTCGCTTCACCATAGCTTCAGAGTGCTTTGGATCATCAGAACTGCCTTCAAGAGTTGGCAAATCCAATGATCCTATTCGTAAATTGTCACGGCCATCCTACTAGATTGGGGATTTGTACCGATCACCCTAGTCCACTTCCCCCCCCTCTCGCCGTACATTAAAAATATTGAAATGTGGGATCTGTATGGAGACGACAAATCGAACCACCAAATATCCAGTTTCTTTGATTTGCTTATCGAAACTTCGTCGGGGTTTGTAACCCCACGGTCAATCTCCAATGCCTATCATTTTCTAACAGCAAAATGACCACCTCAAGCTGCCTGATAGAGAGCTTCCAAGCGATGTTTGCCGTGGGATGAAGTCTTACGTGCATTTGCCAGTGAGAGATCATCTCTGCAAGGTACCTCATCTCATTCATACCTTTCTTCTCTCGTTGGCCAGAGTCGGTGAATGATTATGGAGACAACTTGCTGTAATCAATGACAATTATCAACGCAAAGTGCAATTCAAAAATGGGGGACCAGTCGGTAGAATAGAGTATGATCGTACCTACCCACCTGACAAGTCAAGCAACATCAAAGGAAAGTTTAATTATCAGAAGACAGCAAAGGCAACGGCCAGATCCATCATGGGAATGAATATATTAGAGGAATATATTAATCCGTACATTAATCTTTCTCGGGGTCGGAACATACCCATCTCGTAGCACTGTAGATCCTCTTACATCCTAGCTATTACCTCCATGATCCATCATAACATCTCATCACGACTTTGGAAAAATCCTGTTATTTCACATTACATCGGTGGACTGGAGACTGGATCATGGACTGCCCCAGAAAGGTCTCCATTAAACGTTTCCTTGACCGAGAATCCCGGATAACGATGACATTCCATCTCTGTAGGAGGACTAAAATGGCGACCTTTAGATGCGATCCATATAGGAACGGACAATTTCAGTTCCATCTGCTTCAAATAGCTAAGGACCCAACGAGAATGATTAGACAGGATTGATTGACCGTTGATATCACTGCATCACATATAGATGAGGTTGAAGATAAACTTACATATTACCTCTGACCTACCTAGTCATTAATAGACATCATATGATTTTCCAAATTTATGGAACATGAACGTAACCTAGCTAATTATATTGGGACAAATTCCTAAAACGACTATTTCCATATATTCTTCAAATTTCTACTTGGAGCTGGCTTCCTTTTTCTTACTATTTCGTTTCATTTGCTAATAATCTCACCACTTGAGTACGAGCTACGACCGGGACATTGAAATTCCGTTCATCTTCAATGGAGAATGAATGCATTGTACTGTACTGTACTGCACGGCACGGCAGACGGCTCGTTGTACAAATTGGGGAAATACACAACAAGCCATCCGGTCAGCGAGGGTGGATGCAAGATATTCTAAATATATCACAAACCATGTCCACTTCAAAAAGCCAAAACAATCGATGATTACCTGACCCCAACCACACACAAACATGCGCGCCTATTCTACCAACTGACTGGACCGTTGCTTGCTTCCCATGGAGACTAAGACTCACAACTCAGAAATGGCTGAGTGTATCATGTCTTTGATTCAATATTATGGCAGTGCAAAGATCAAATCAGACATCAATACCTCACAGCCATGTAGTACAATGTAAGTAAACATGCTGACTGCTATTCTATTTCGACATCCTACTCCGGAAGACTGCACTCGACGAAGCCAGCGTGGTCAGAAAGGGTCAGAAAATAGAACCAAACGGGCCGCACCTCGCGCATATCTGGATCTTCCGCGCGCCAACATACACGGATCACTTACATGTCCGGCAACAGCCTTGAATCTGTGGAGCCGCCTCGTCGTCTATTCTTTTCTGTCGATGGTATCACAATCGAGTGGCCGCATGCTGCGTACATACGCACGGCGCAAAGTCTAGACCGTGATCGTTCATTAGATTTGCTGGGTCTGAAGAGCTTCAGTCCCGGCATCTACAAAGATCGTATGACCTCAAAAGCTTTTAACCTTATCAAGTACCGTTTGATGGGTAGCTGGAGTTCTTACTATGCATCTATACATCTATTTTCATCTCGTGTTCTTTTGCAAAGTCACTGCTTTACCTCTCTTGTTAGATCAAGATGACATATTGCTATGTACCATCTAAACCTCTCATCTGTTCCTCTCAGTGCACAACTGATTCTATAGCCAGGGTGAAGACATCCGCAAACAGACATCCATAAACAATCTGTTCAGTTGGCCATCAATCAGGAAAATCTATTTTGGGATAGCATGTTTTTTCTTGCGCTTGCCCAGTGGCCGAGAAAATGTGTGTCGATGCCTCCATGCATCTCTTCCTTTGGCCTCCAATTATCAACAGGGTATCTACATCAATACTGGCGGAGAGTGTCACAAAATCGGTGAATATCATTGTATATTTCCTATTTTCCATATCTTTCATTGTGGTTAGCTTCGCACGATCAAGTACTGCGAAACTATCACTCCACATGAAATATAGCCATACTTTATAAATATCCCTCTGATTCTTTTGTATCAATCTCGACAAAACGAATTTCCATTTGCGATTTTGAGACTCTTGTTCCTTCCTTGCCCACTAAAAGGTGGTAGATATCTCCCCCCTCAAGTCAATTTGATACGCCTCTTATGCAGACTACTCCTTCTCCCATCCGGCATTAACTCATGGCCCCTTCCACACTTTCTTACGGGAACTAAAATCTTATGTAAGGGCCCGACCATTCCTATCTTCCGCTTTTGTTTCATGTTTGTTCGCAATTTGCAACTCTCTGCTTTCTCATTCGATCATCTTCTACTTCGTTTCGCATCATCTCCTTTGAGCGTTAACGTTTTTGTGAACCAACTCAATCCTACTCCTGAGTTGCTTGATTATGAATTTGATCAGCCGACGCGAAGATGTGGAGTAGCATTTGTGGATCGTCTTATTGCTCTCAAATTACTGGAGCCCTCAAGTTATACCCTAGACGATGCGAGAAGATGTGGCAACCTCATTGTCCACTTTTCAGTGAGGAAGCCTTTATCTCCCAAAGCAAAACATCATTTAATTTTTATGACATCTCCTCGAAACCGTTTATTGGTATTGGTCTAGACCATACATTCTTATCTTCCATCGTCTGAGTTGAGAATATGACTTTGACTTTGACTTTGATTTTCCGTCTTTAATTTTCCTTTAGGATAATATTGATTCGACGTCGTCAGAATCAACTTTTCTACGCCGCATACCGCGCCACTCAGTTTCTGTAATCCTACCAACGTATAAATTGCATTTGTTTCGGTGGGTATCATCAGGCCTCGTTTGCTCTTCTTGCCGCCAAACCTGTATATGTCACTGCAGTCTCATCATGTCATCTCTTCGAAGACTTATCATATCCTAACAAATCGCCTCCAAATACTTTCCACGCAAATTAATCCTTCTCTCCTCCTCTCTAACCCTACCATCCAACACCCCATCCATCGCCACACAACGCCCAGAACTAACCCCCATTCCTTCAACAGCATCTTCCTAACAATCATTCCGTGTTCTAACTAACCCGCATCCAATCTCCTTTGACCACAACCACACTCCCGACCCCAACATCTAGACTCCCACCAAACTGCTCCTCACATACTACAAGCAGCCATATATCACCTATCCGTACAAGCAAGACTCAAACCCACCCTGTCTTGCCTTTCCTTTCCTTTCCCTTCACATTACATTACATATCATATCATATCATATCATACCATGCCATGCCATACCATACCATATCATCTCACCCCTCATCACAACACAGCCAAACCCACCCCCACCCATCCAATCAAACTTTCCCCTCCTCCAAAAGTATCACACAGGTTATCTTATCCTATAAAAGACACAAAAAAACTCACATACTGATTTTTTCTTTTTCTTTCTTTTTCTTTCTTTCCCTTTCTCTTAACAACGCTCCATAGCCTCAGGATTCTGCACCTGCGGCGTGCAAACGTAGGTAACTACAGCAATAGAGCGCACAGCGCTTAGATTCCGCAGACTGCAAGCGAGACTCAACGCAGAAGAGTGTAGTTCTGTGATGAGCGGAACGGTATTACATACATCCAAACATACATCAAGTAGAAATGTTGCCCTCGGAAGAAAATGTAAAAGCAGTGTTTACCTGTGTATTATTCTTTTCCAACTACACATGAATATACAACGATCCTACCACGTTCTGGAAGCTTGCACTATCTAGGACCTGACACAAATTACAATATTGCATAGGTAGGTAGTTCAAGAATGCTACAAACCGCACGTGAACACTATAAAGTCTCCATCAAAATTTTGAATTCTGGTGGTATCTATCTAACATAAAGTAGCGTCGCTATCTGCCTGTTTTATAATGCGCAGCTTTCCCCTGCATAACATACCATTATGCCCTCGTACCGCGTGAGCTACGACCAGCACACCGGCACAAATAGCATCATTCGCTGAATCAACATGCGTAGGGCAAGTCTCGAGAAAAGCATAAAATTTTGTCCCTCCCTCCCAATTAATCGTATAGACCAAGTCCTTGTCAAATTGTACCTCCCATATTGTACCACGCTATGCAGGCTCGATCCATTTAACCACCATTTTGGAAACTCCATACTCCCTACCATAACCTAACCTGAATAGACGCCGACCATTACCTGTTCGTGAGAGTAAACCACCAACATGTTAAAAAAACCCAACCGATGTTCCTCCTACGGTTACAAGAAAGAAATATAAAACCACCCTCCGCCTCTAATGCATATCGTATTGTGGCTCGCCTGCAATTTAGCTTTATACAATTCCTGCCTCGATCCGCCCAACTGTACCAATAGTCCTATCAAGTAAACTTGGATGTCCCTCTCTGACGGAATAAGTTCTGCTAATAGAGTGACAATAGCAACGACAATGGTGTGAGCGGTCTTCGGACCAATATAGTAAGAAAAATATCAACAACAAGAGAATCCATGCCTCGCATTTTCTTCACTCGCCATGAGATCCTAGAATCACCCCAGACTTAGCGACAAGGCTAGATCTTGCTGTCGGTCCCTCCACCACGTTTTCCGTTCGAGGCTTTCAAGTTGGTATGTTGAAGTAGAAGCCCATTTTCATTTGATCTGTAATAGTTCATGTACTTGGTTCAATTCATCAAGAGGATCTCTTGGAATTTCCTCAATTTTACAAATCAACCCCAAGCCTTGCAATAAGTCGTCAAAGGCAATAACTAAAGTAAAGCAATGTAGATGCGGCAAACAAGAAAGCCTTGTGCAATGCTCCTCGTGAGTATATTTCGTATATTGAAAGCCCAAGGTGGTACGATGTGTAAACAGAAAGCGGATGTGGAGAACATCGATCTTCTGCTCACCAACGCAGTGTTGTCCCACAAGCTAACCAAAAGCTGGTGGTGCTTGAATAGCACCAAACCCACCATGATTGGGTGCACCATCTTCGGGCTTCATAGTACCATTCAAAAGGGGACAGAGTCTGAGGGTTAGGAAAAATAGTATGTCAGCAAATGATGATATTCTGGTGAAAAGGGCACAAAATTGAGCAAAGCAGAAAAAGGAGATATAAATGGGTCCTTGGATACTTCCACTGATCTAGGAAACAGAGCGGAAAATGGTTCGTCTCAGTCGGCTCCTTGAGCAAGAAAACAGAGCGGCCTCAGTGTGAGCACTTCCTAACTGGAGCCTGTGATAGAACCTAGGTTGGAAAGAGAAAGGGGCTGATTAATTGGCATTGGGGGCAGTACTTTTTGTTCGTCTTGATGTGACCCGTCTGACCACAATTTGCACACTTCCTCGTAGTACCAGTTGGCTTTTCAATGCTGGACACGGGAGTTCCGGATGGGCCAGGAGAACCAGGGTTAAGAAGCTGTTGGCTGGCCATGGATTGTTTGGACTTCTGCTTTTCGCGGGCGTGGCGACGATCCTTGTTGCGCTCGAGACGGTCGAGTTCCTTTTGTACTCTGTCAAACGAATGTTAGTTGTGACCTATTGGTATTGATGGAAGTTTCAAAGAGGCAAGGGAGTACATACTGCATCTGTGTAGCTCTGTCAAGATCTGCATCACCCGAAGGAGTGATGGCATAAACACTGAAAGCAGGCCGTTAGCTATCGTCTTCAAAAAGAAGCGCAAAAGAAATAAAACAAGTTAGTGAGCATTACTCTGAATTGGCAGCCGCCATGACCTTTTTGCGCTTGATATATTCCTTCCAAACGCGCGCATCTTTGACCGTTTCGACCCGTTCTTCGGTTTGTCCATAATTGCCCACTTTGACCTTGCGAGTAATACGCATGAATTTTCCCGAGGGATTGTCCGTGTTACTGACTCTGCTGACTTGGCTAAAATTATCATCGCCAGCTGCAGGGGTGGCCATGGAGTGTGGAGTGGGTGCCACGCGAAATCGTTCGTCTTCGTCGACTTCTTCCAATTCGTTTGAGATGTGTTCGTTGGTATCTGACAAAGTCGACTTTTGCTTCTCCCAAATATCACGAATAGCGTTGTTGTAGAGCTCTTCTTGCTTCTTGACATTATAGGTATGCCCGCCATTTGCCTTTCTCTCTGCGGCTATAGCAGCTGCGGATGTCGCATTTGGACCTTGAACGGCGCCAATGTAACCTCCCTTCATGGAGGTTTGTATCATACTGATTGCAAGCCCACATCCAGACGGATCACCATCACCATGAAGTTCAAGCATTGCCTTGCCTGAAGTTGCGTCCAAGAAAGCTTTGCTGGTATTCCAAGGGGTAAGCTTGAAATCAATAGGTCGGTCGACGAATGCTTCATCGCCTTCTTCTTTTTCAGTCAATTCTGAAAGACCAGCATCTGCGAGATTTCTACATCCAACATGCATCGCATCGATCATGCAGCAATCCTCTGGTTTGACTAAGGATCGCAAAGCAGCTTCATCGGGAATTATAGTACCTTCCTCAGGACGCCAAACTTTTTCGTTCTTATCGTAGACCAGAATCTCCTTCAATTTTGCTCTGTTCTGCATGTCATTCGTATCGGGAATGTGAGCAGTAAGCTCGGCTATTCTCAGGGACTTGGTGTTACTACGTCTGATTTTTCTGAATGCAATCATCTTGACCCGATTCTTGGTAGCATTTGTAACAGTCCTCGAGTGTGGGGTTGGTACTTTGATGGACGGAAATTGTTGGCCTGCAACAAATAGATTATCTATATTGCGGAGGTGCCATGTTGTACCATGAACTCCCGTAGTACTGCGCACACAGAGGAAGTCGGTGTTTTTAGGTTGGTGCTTGAATATTGGGGCGCGATACATTTCATTGTGCAGAGCTCGAACGGTTTCGCCCGGATCCACGAAACCGAAATTTGCGAACGGAGACTTGTCCTCTGGCAGGAGAATAGTGGTGTCGCCAATCTTGTCCTCTGGAGAGGGTCTATCTTGGTCTTCCGCATCTTTACGTCGGTAGTAGTTGATGATTTTGTTACCCATGCCGAAGTTTGAAAGAACTATAGGCTGTTCCTCGGAATATTCAATCAAAGTAGCAGTAGAGTAAAAGTCGCCTAGTGTAAGGTCTTTTGATTCTTTGAAGACTTCTGCAATAGACATCGTTCTAGCTTCCTTCTTCTTTCGCATGCCTGGTTTGTCGAATGTGACGGGCTGATTGAGCCATTTATTGAATCTGAGGGTCGGTCGATGTAAGGCTCTGGCCTCCTTGGTGTATAGTTTGACCTTGTAATATGGCCATTGAAGACGTAATGCAGGAAGACTATGCTCAACGGTAAGGTTTCCAATAGCTGCTCTGACCTTACTTTGATGATTCTCCTTGAGAGCATCGTAGGCCTCGTCGTTTGAAATATTGAAGCGCTCCCTTAATTTCGTGGAAATGATGTTGTTTCCTCCCCTGAAGTTTCCACCTAGACGTTGACGTTTATTAGCCACCGAGGTGAATTTGAGCTCTTCTATAAGGAGGTTTGGATCGTTAAGATCTAAGAAAGGGCGCTTGGCCGATATCGCAACGGCCTTCTGCAGATTATCGAAAGAAGGGACAGCAAATTGAGGGATATTAAAATAGTTCTTCTCTTCTGCCTTTGGCTTGTTCTTGCCTGAATACATGAATTCAAGCCAAGCGTCATCGTCTCCCTGAGCAACTGGGGATTTCGGTTTAGCCTCTATAGGTATCGCATTGATCTTAGAATCCCAGTCATCACAAATCATCTGAAGATCCGCCCAAGTCACCCCGCCAAGTTTGTCATCCTCCGCTGGTTCTTCGAAATCGAAAGTTTCCTCATTCTCTGCCTCATCAGCAGATTCTTCAATGATAGCAACAAGCCCTTTAGCCTCCGCTTCAGCCACGCGTTTGCGCTTATCGCCTGTCGCTGTTCCTATATTGCTGCGAAAAGATTTTTCTTGGTCAGGAGCGAGATCTAGGCTGACTTTTGTAGGATTTAAGGGTTTAGGTTGCTTCAGCGGTACTTTTGGGACAAAATGTGCGAGCTTTGGAGGTAAAAGTTCATTGAAGTTCAATATTACGCCAGGTTCGAGACTTGGAAATAACTGCTTGGCCAAATCTGATTCGGATTCTGCAGGAGCCGGAATCGATAGATCTTGGTTGTTCAACCTAGCTTGATTATAACCTGGAAAATTGAGCTCCAGTAAATCTTCTTCTTCAGCAGGCGCATCAGGTAATTCCTCAACTGTAGTCTCTGCAGCTTGTGATTCTCCATCTTGCATTTCAATATGTTCGTCAAACCCGAATGGCGAAGAATCTCTTCCTTCTCCAAATAGATCGTCGGTATCATGGCTCGTGCCAGCATCGTCGGTCAAGGCGGGCAAATCGACAGCGCTTGGCAGAGAAGCTTCCTCCTCCTCTGGTAAATCGTCATCGCTGATATCCTCGAAATCCTGCGCATCATCTGCCTTCTCGCCCAGATCCAAAGGTTCATCGCCAAAATTAATCTCGCCATTCTCACCACTCGCCCTTAACACACTTTCTAGAGCTTTTGCATCTTGTTCATCCTGGCGCTTCCAATCTATTTCAGTAAACTGAGTAAATTCCTTGGGCTCGGATTCGGATTCGGCCATCTTTGCGATTTGGCTGATCACTCCCAAGAGTGATGTTGTGCTGGAATGGTCGTGATCATACAAGTATCGTTTGCGCACAAGGAATTGTTGTTATATTTCTTGAATATTTGGGGTGACGTGAGAGTTCTGTGAGAGATGTTGTCGTGAAAAAGTTGTCGAAGCTAAGTAAAGTAATTATACAGTAGTTGAGATGGAATGGATTTCGAATGATATCTCGGAATTGCACAGTTGGCGTGTAATGTTATCCATAATACAGTACCTATGGAGAAGCAACCAATCACGGGACCATATTCACTCTGCGGGGAAACAAGGCTATAGTACTAGGCAGGTAGGGGTAGATTTATTGATGAAACAACGGTGGATGGATGAAATTTGGAGTTACAATATAACATCGGCATCATCCATACAACACTTCACGATGCTATCACACTCTGATTGCGTGATGATAAATTATATGAAGAGAAGAAAGGATTAATAATATATAGTATTGATGAATAGATAGATGGATATCTCCGACTCAGGTACTCGACGAAACACATTCTTTATCGTTATGCATGATGCATGGCATCATATCCTATCACCACACAAACTCTCCATCCGCTCATGCCCCACTACAAACCAAGTGACATCTGAAGAAATGTCTGAATCATAATTATTTGATACTTATCTTCTTGACAAGCCATTATAGGACTCGCCATAGTTCTACCTTATATTCACATCTTTCACATCTGTTCTATTCAGTCATGGATTCTACATCTCTCGTCCCGTCTGCTTCGAAAGAAGAACTTGTGAAGGAATATGTGGGCAAATCACTACATGATGTACCCTGTCCTGCAGTTGTACTTGATATATCGAAATTGAGGAAGAACTGTACCGATATGCTTGAGACTGTAAACTCCTTAAAGTGCGGTTGGAGAGCCCATATCAAAACTCATAAGGTACACGTTCTTTCGGGAGTTCTTGCCCCTCATAAACCCCCATCTTCTTGTCCATCTTATCTTATTTCATATCAGTAGTACTGAGCTTACTTTGAGGGTGGTGTCTGGTTGATACATCTACCCATTTTTTTTGGAATACGAAGCAATGAATGATCTGGAACTGTTATTATGCATTATCAATATTCATACTGACCAATATGGAAGACAACGGAATTGACAAGATTACAAATTGGAGATGGAACTGGACCAGCCAACATCGTCGTTTCAACAGTTGTAGAGGCAGAGAATATCGTCCCTCTACTCCTCGAGTACAAGAGTAAGGGAAGGGCTGTCAATGTGAGTTGGTCATCGTTTTATCTATAATCTGATTTTATATTTACAAAGACTAGATACTTTATAGCTTTCCCCTTACTTCAGGCGCAGTCGACCGATTATCAAAAGTTTCTACAGCTCTTGGACCCAATGGTATATCTCTCATGATCGACCACCCATCGCAACTTCGCTCTGTCGCTGCCATCCACGAGAAAACAAACATACCACCTCTCGTTTTTATTAAAATAGACATGGGAGGCCACCGAGCTGGTGTCATTCCTGGTACAGAAACGTGCTCTCAACTAATCTCCTCTGTCATAGACCTCGCTAAGCGTAATATATGCATTCTTCACGGACTATATTCTCATGCTGGACACTCCTATTCCTCAAACTCTCAAATTGCTGCTCTTGACTATCTTCGCCAAGAATTTGAAGCCCTCCTCATTACATCTGAAGAGGTTCATTCGGTAGCTGCTACTAAAATGCCTCTCGTGCTTTCTGTAGGGGCTACTCCAACTTCCAGTGCTATTCGTAATCTTCTCTTATCTTCAACTTCTTCCGAGGGATTAAACGAGATCTCTGCTCTGAAGGCTACCATGGGAGCCATTCGTGATGTGGGCTGCGAGATTGAAATACATGCTGGAGTGTATCCAATGCTCGACATGCAACAGTTAGCTACCCATGCATTGCCAGAAGATGTACTTAGTGTAAGACCATTCCACTCTCAGATTTGTCGTTATCATATATTGACACACACAAAGTGGTCTTCCGTAGCCATCACCATCCTCGCAGAAATCGCTTCACTCTACCCCCCTCGAGGCACGTCTGATTCCCCCGAAGCCCTTATCACGGCTGGCTCCCTTGCTATTGGTCGTGAACCTTGCAAGGCATATCCCGGTTGGGGCATTCTCTCGCCATGGAACCGCACCTCTTTTGCCTTGCCAAACACGGGTCCTGAAGGTTATACTGGCGTAAGTATACTCTTTTCACTGAACAGTAAAGCAGCCGACAACTAATATAACCATAGTGGCAAATTTCTCGAATCTCGCAAGAACACGGAATACTAACTAACCCGGGAAAAAACGACTCGGAACTCTCAATTGGCCAAAAAGTTCGCGTCTGGCCTAATCACGCATGCATTGCTGGGGCAGGATATGGATGGTATCTAATTGTAGACGAGAGTCGAACAGGAAAAGAAGATGAGATTATTGATGTTTGGGTAAGATGGCGAGGATGGTAGAGCGAAATTCTGAAGCGCAGTCTTAGAAGAAGAAATTTAGCTTTGTCATGAATTTCATTGTGCACATATTCTAGAATCGAAGGTATTATATCTTAATCTCAGCGCGCACTGGAAACTCCTCCAACGCCAGTCCAATTCCCACCTTCCACTTTCATTTCATACCACCATAGATCTAAAGCATAACTTTTGACTATCTGCAATAATTGTGGGAGTAGAAAGTAAGTTTATTTGCACCTTTTCTCCACAATACTGGCACCGAATTCCTCGTATTCCTTCCTTGAAATCCACATTTGATGGAAGGTTCCCAAACTTCCCAAGATACTACCTCCAATCCACGAACCAAATCTTCTCTCTTGTGTAAGACCTGCAGCTTGTAACTTGATTCGAGCACCCGGGTATAAAAGTGATAATTCGTTATTTAAACGATCTGTGAATCCGTTAAGTAGTGTGCTCCCACCTGTGACGATAATGTTCTGCAACAAATGCGACCGTAGATCCATATCAACCGCTGCAATAGAAGCCTTGATCATCTCGGGAAGAGTTTGGGCTTTTGTGGGAGCAGACTCGTTGTCTACAGGTAGCGCAGCCTTCTCGTCCCACATTCCTTCTGTAACATTGAATCGCTCTACACCCCACATCTGATTCGAACCATCTGGCATCTCGAATACCCGGCCTGGTTGCTGTTTCGCATAATCCACGTTTGTGGTCAAAGTTCCGGGTCCTGTAGGAGCATTCAGACGATTTGGTCCACTCCAAACTTGCACAACCGATTCTTTGAATTCCGTTAAAACACGCTCTTCTTCTAAAGCGCGGAAACTGGGCGTGGGCGGAATTTTAAAGTTGCGGTAGGTAGCCTGGGCTGGGGCACCTGCGTCAACGGGAGTTTTGGATGAAATCATGAAATGCGGAGTGAGCTCGACTTTGGGTTCTACGGTGTTGAACATGGCGCGGATTTGGGAGGACACCCAGTTTCCAGCGAGAGGGGATCTCTGCACTGATTTCTTGAGTACAAGTCCATCATGTACGGCAATAACTGATGCATTTGATGCTCCAACATCGACCACCAATGCTGTCGCCTTGCCGCCTCCAAACGCTGCGAGGACGCTGTTTCGCGCGAGCCAAAAGGCAGGGCTTCCCCAAGATTCCATAGCTACTTCAATAGCCTTCTCTCGAGATTTGGCTGTATTCCATGCAGTTTCCGTCATTAACAGTGGGTGTTCTTCCAAGGGTTTTTCGTGCGCATCCACATCCATATCAACCTCCATCTCCTCTGGTCGATCATTTAGTCCGTTGGTTCTAGGATCCGCCTGCTTGAAGCTCGTGAGTCGCGAAGTAATAGCATATTTCCATAACTGTTCCGCAGTATCCCAGTCTTCAACAATTCCATCCTTGTTCATTGGATTGCGGATTTCGAGGTTCGCGCTGGGGTTGTGAATCGCATTGTCGCCATAAAATGATTCTCCATCGCGAACACCATAATGTGAGTTGATGAATGATTTGGGGGTATCTTCTCCTGCAAAGCCGGCGCGTATACTTGAGTATCCCGGGTCAATGACAATGGCTGATACTTCATCTAATTGATTATGTTAGTAAAATATTCATGGACCTTTGAGGTGGCTGGCAAAAAAGTATTTACCTCCTCCATAAACGTCAGTGGGTTGCATTGACGAATTCATTGTTTGTGATGCCATGACGATAAGAGAGTGTTGAGAACAGAAGGTTAAGGCAATCGAGTTTCAGATGATAGGAACCAAAATAATAAGAAGGCTGATAAGTTGTCGCGTTGTTGATCTTGTAAATAAATGCGCTCGAATTCGTGAAAGTTACAGTTTAGGACTAGGCAACTTTAAGCGACGAAAGCTTTAGAATACGGAAGGTAGAAGCGATAGGCCTCTGGTGGAAATAGAGCTTTTCTACGCTCTTGACCCGAAGTTTTTAGAGTATTATTGAAATGAATCCTCACGAAATACTTAGACTCTGACTGATTTCACGCCCTTGATCTTGTTCTTGTTGAAATTGGTGATGGTGATACTAACTTATGCCTCTTACATGTGACTCGGAGCTGGAACAACATAATCCGAAACGCTTGGTGTCAGCATTTGCTTTTCATCAGATTCATCTTACCCCTTTCTTCGTGTCATTTGGACTCTTGTTGTATTGCTAGCCAAGAAGTATGTATTTTCCGTGATTTCAAAGTATACTTGGGAAGATTTCCATCCTGCTATCTTTCCACAAACTCTCATCCTCACCACGGCACACACAGCACTCGCAATTCTTTCACATACACTTACTGTGTATCCATCAAGGCCCATGATGCAATCTTTTGATGATCTTAGAGCGGGAAAATACAAAGGAACAAAACGGTTGAAGTTATCATGTGGTCTCACGGAGTTCCCTCGAGAGATCTTGGACCTCTACGATACGCTCGAGATTCTTGATCTATCTAATAACCCTCTCTCGACACTTCCCAAAGAGATTCACCGACTTCATAAACTCAAGGTTGCTTTCTTTTCCGACTGCAATTTTATCAGTTTCCCGAAAGAATTGGCCCAGTGTCGTTCCCTAGAAATGGTTGCCTTCAAAAACAATGGAATGAGTACGATTTCCGAAGGAGTCTTTCCACGCAAGCTACGGTGGCTGATCCTTACCAATAACAAAATTGAATCTCTACCACACAGTATTGGAAACTGTCATAGACTTCAAAAATGCATGCTGGCGGGAAATAGCTTGACGTCTCTCCCTGACGAGATGTCTCATTGTCGGAAGTTGGGTTTACTGAGACTGTCGGCCAACAAGATCGCTCGTTTACCACCTTGGTTGTTCAGTCTTCCCGAATTATCATTTCTTTCGTTCTCTGGAAACCCTTGCACTCCATCAAATGAAGACAATCCAACGCTAGATGACATTTCTTGGTCAGACTTGAAGATCGATCACCTTTTGGGAGAAGGTGCCTCGGGTATAATCTCAAAGGGTGTGTGGAAATCTCCTACCGCCGAAAAGAATGTCGCTGTCAAGTTATTCAAAGGTGAGGTGACCAGTGATGGCGTACCAGCAGATGAAATGAATGCATGCATCACCGCAGGTCGTCATCCGAATCTCATTGATCCAATCGGCAAGATACATGGCCATCCAGAAAAAAGAGGATTGGTACTTGAGCTCATCCCTCCTCACTATACAAATTTGGGCCTTCCGCCAACTCTTGATAGTTGTACACGCGACGCTTTTCATCCAGAAACTGTCTTCTCGATCGAGAAATGCCGCGCAATTCTAATCTCGATCGCATCCGCGAGTAAGCATCTCCATGAAAGAGGAATCACCCATGGAGATTTGTATGCGCACAATATTTTGATCGATGACTCCGGTCATGCTCTTCTTGGAGACTTCGGCGCTGCGACAATATACCAAAATGGTTACGAACATTCAGAGGCGATTGAAAAGATGGAAGTCTTCGCCTTTGGTCATTTGATTGAAGATATGTTGGGTTTAGTGGCGCGAAAAGTCGTTGCTGCGGATGATCTCAGTGTTTGGGATGAGAAAGAGGGGTATGCGATTGAGGAGTTGAACCAGTTGCATTACAAGTGTACCAACCCTATTGTTATGGATAGACCATTGTTTTCTGAGATTTGTGTGGAGTTATGCGCCTGATTAGATATAGAGTTCGTTGGTTATTTGTCGAGTTTATTTTGACTTTCGAAATATTCCATGTTATAGAATTAGAACAGCTGGAAGGATGATAGAATACAGATATATGCCCAAGGTGTCATATCTTCACATCACTTCTGATCAATCGCTGGTCACTTTTCGCTTCTATTAGCATCTTCACAATTGTACTAGCTGCACAATCTATCTCATTCGCCTAACAAATATATCTGCAAATATGGTATCACTTCTCGTCAAATGGTGGTATTGACAAAGCGACAATCTAGCTTAACAGTTAGACACGACAACTCGAGGTGCGCGCGGTATCTTTGTGGGGAGCATTCGATCCCTTCGGAGTCAGGGATACCGCGAAATAGGTCAACAGAGATGTAGCGCGCCTGGTGCACCAGGCGCGTGAACTCTTTTGCTGTCCGGGATTGTGTTTTTTTTCTAAGGATCTTGCTAGATTTATCATGTTGCTTTATCATATTTCTGCCGTTGTGTGTGTGGTGCTTGATCGTTTTTTTGCAATTTTTGGCCTTTGAGTACTATCATTTTTGAATTTGCTTTCTTTTGATAGAATGAGAAAGTGGGGCTTATGTTCGGACAGAGAAGGCGGTGGCTTCTTACGCTCTATTGTAATCGCAGTGCGGAGTGAATCTAGTTTGAGACGAGAATATACTGAGATATGGTAGCAAGCCTTGGAATTTCTGTCATGCTTCATTTAATACTTATAACTCACTCTTAATATTGGTACGTAGAGTTTCGATTATGGAATATGCTCGAACTATGATTTTGTCACCGGTATCAAATATAATAAACTGTGTTGTGAGAGTACTAGAAATTTGGAATGAAGAATGTGACAGAAACCGCGGAGTCTATATTTGCGAGTGATAACTGCACACCTGGGCATGCTATGATATCGCCGAAATCACAAGGAATGGCGGGCTTCTTGTGTCAATCCTTTCTCATTACCAGTGGTAGTAAAACTAAATCAATTTATCACAGTTGAGTGGATGATCTAGACTTCCAACGTCGTTTGGCCGGTGTTAGGAGATAAGATATCGGATCACAACGTTTTGGAATTTTATAGGTCCACCCAATCAAATCACCCTAGCTACCATGGCAGATGACCCACTCTAGGGAATACGATATGAGGTTAGCTTTCGCCTTACGAACATGAATGAGTACGAAAAGCGGTTAGCCTGAATTCTAAACATCCTCAACGAGACGATACAACGGCGAATATCAACGAATGTTGATTGATGTCGAGCATAATGAAATCTCCATTTCCTTGAATTTTATGAATTCCTTCGGGGTTCAAATTGCGATGACTCCGAACTTCCGAAGTGAGGTAGGTATAAAGGCAAAGATATGGCCTTCTCTTTACTCCACAGTTACATCGACCTCAATCAACTATATTCCAGAAACATCGTTTGAACATCTCTCATCATAATGTCCTCAATAACAACAAATCCACAGCATCTTGCTGCTATCATTCCTGAGAAGGGCGGTCCTTTTGAATTGGTTCATAGGCCCACCCCGATTCCCGGTCCCAAAGAACTTCTCATAGAGGTCCACTCAATTGCGTGTAACCCGATCGATCATTATATGCGCGATCACGGGTTATTTTGTGCTTCCTACCCCGCAATTCCCGGATCCGATATTTCTGGCATCGTTGTTTCTGCCGGCCAATCTGTGCCAGCTGCTGCACCAAAGGTGGGGACACGAGTAACCGCTTTTGCACCCGCAGTCTTCACAAAAGGCAATCCAGATTATGGAGCATTTCAGAAGAAAGTTATTGTGCCAGCTTCAAGTGTATGTCCGTTGCCTGACGGAATAAGCTTCAACGAGGGAGCAATTATTCCAATGGCTGTGCAAACTGCAATGGCTGCTTGGTATTCCGTCGGCTTGGCGCGTGATACAAAATTCACACCTTCAGATAAGAAAGGAGCTTTGGTATGGGGTGGAAGCAGCAGCGTTGGAGGGGCGGGTGTACAGCAAGCCGCGAACATGGGATATGTGGTATATGCAACTGCTAGCCCACACAATCATGAGTATGTCAAGAAACTCGGTGCCTCGAAAGTGTTCGATTACAAAGACAGTGCTGTTGTAGAAAACATTGTGAAGTTTGCAAAAGAAGATGGGATCACAATTGATTTGGCATATGATGCTGCTGGTGCACTACAACCCATCCTGGACATCCTGAAAGCTACGAAGGGTGATAATGTGGCCGATTTAGCATCAGCAATACCATTGAGACCCCAGCCACCAACTGTAGAGGGAATAAACATCAAATTTGTTGCTGCGCCAACAGATGATGCCGAAAGAGTTGAATGGTCACAATGGCTCTATTGGACTTGGCTGAAGGAAAAACTGCAAACGGGAGAGTTTGTACCCAGCCCGAGCATCAAAGTAGTGGATGGGGGATTGGAGTCCGCAAACAAGGCATTGGATGAGTTGAAAGAAGGGGTCAGTGGCGTGAAATTAGTCTTGGAAGTATAATGATTCTTGTGCTGTAGTTAGAACCGTTCCCATCTTTTGTCGAAATCGATCAACATTGAAAAGCTTCACATGCTTCTTGCTGGCTGTTCCCCCTCAGTTGCTAGTGAATTGTGCTCGTCGACTCTTTCAATTTTTTTCCATGGTTGTACTTTTTTCTAGATATTGAATGTTTCTCCGACAAGTTGTTCGCTCAGTTTCCACAGTATCTCAGCATCTTGTTCGCTAGTTGCGTAGCTCCTAGTCTCTGGATTTACTTTCTCGTCAACGATAAACGCTGGAGACAATGCTAGAGTTCCTAATCAGCAAGTTCGTCGATAAATGAAGACTGAAATGCACCTTTATATTCGGGATCCAGTGCAGCACGAATGACTGCCCCAGCTGCTTCTTGTCTTGTTACCATTCTCTGAGGGTGGAAAGGATTACCTATTTTCTGGTATGAGTTCTTGAAATGGATACTGGTAAAGCTACTTACCCTCATCTCTCTCTGTGGCGAGCTTGCACGCTTCTGCAAGTTGCTCTTGATCAATGCTAGAGTTTTCAAGAATTTTTGTTTCGAAAGTGACTTCAATGTTATCAATATAGCTTTGGACAACACTACACATAGTAAGCAACTCACTTCCTGGGTGCACGACTAATGTTGAGACACCTTTATTGACCAGTTTTTTTCCTAAAGCAATGTTCCAGAGAAGCATCGCAGTCTTCGATTGTCCAAATGCCTTCCAAGCATTATAATTTTGCCCTCCCTATTACCGAGGTCCATTAACCGACAGTTTTTCACAATGGGAAAAGAAACAGGTCGACATGCCTCAAAGTTAATATCATCAAGGTTCACCCCGCCCAGTTCATACCCCAAGCTCCCCACATTAACAATTACTGCATCTTCTTCTTTCGCTGGGATAATCTGATCCATCAACAAGTTGGTCAACAGGAAGTGACCCAAGTAATTTGCAGCAAATTGACTCTCAACGCCCTGCTTGGAGGTTGTATAATTTCGCACACCCATAACTCCAGCATTATTGATGACAACATGTATCTTTTCAATCTCCAATTTCTTGATAGCATCTGCTGCTGTGCGGATAGATTCATTGTCAAGTAAGTTTAATGGGATCCAGACAACATTGATGTTGGGGTTCATTCGTCGAATGAGGAAGATGACGGAGAGAATTTTTGTTTTTTGGCGACCAGCAAGAATTATCATTGAAGGGTTTGACGACGATGCAATGGAGAGGGCAATTTCTGCTCCGATCCCTTCTTCACTGGGACCAGTAATGAGAACTATATGGAGTGTTTAGAGTAAAATCGGACATAGGCGAGATTAGGGAAAATGTGAAGTGCATACAGGTTTTGCCATCAGCGTGCTGGGAAAACCGTTTGACCATATCAACGGCATAAGTGCTCTTGTTCTGGGTTTCGCTCGTAGCCATAATTAACTCGTTAAGGCAATTATTCAAGTCGTCTTGACAATGTTCGTTTTGGATTTTCAAGCGGGGGTTAAAAATCGAAGCTGGGCTGAGAAAAGACGTCTGCGAGGACGATTTTGCTCACAGGGTGCGGGATCGATATATATAGACAGCCAATCTTCTGTCATGACGACTGCTTATCGCAACAGTGTGAATATTAACGAGTACTTCTCCTTGGACCCAAGTAATGTACTGCGCCTTCCAGTACATCTCCATCTTGGCCAGCTTGGTATGTCGCTTTTTGAATCAAACTACTTTACGGAAAGATAAGCTTCCAGATTAATTCATCACCCCGAGTGGTGGAAATATACACAGGACCCTTCAATTTCTCAAATAAGTAAAACCAACCAAGAGCACATTTCCGCGTGTATAATTTCTGCACTTCTTCACTGTAGCCATGACGAATCTGACCAGACTTTTAGCTTCTCAGACCCGAGAAGCTTCTACCACAATCATTTGAATGGCAATTTGATTCGCTGTAATTTATCTTCAGGGTACCGATAAATGCACCGACAACTCAACAAGTGGACCTTCTGCGGGTTGTGTAAGCCCTACTACTAGCGTACCAGCTGACCGGAAATTCTAGTTTGAATGACTCGAGCCATACACTGGTTGTAGAATTATGAGATTCCAATTCGATATTTCTTTGCTTCCAGGTCGGCCAAGTCCGAATTCTAAACTGCTGGTAAGCCTAACAGTTATCCTTTAACTCGAGCCTTTTGTTAAGTGTGTGAAGGCTGATGTAAAATGTGTAAATTGGTTATGTCTAATAGTCTGTTGTCAAATTATCCTACCGCGGTCTACATAGCATTGGAACTCGTGGGTCAGATGAAAGATTTGTGATTTATCTAACTACGTTATATTTGTCTCTCGCGTGAATTTTACCTCCGCATTGAATACGATGTTGCATTCTGTTTCCTCCCATATTGAATATTATTGAAATCCCCTGTGAGTAGATTTCCACAATTTCTCCACCATGATTCCTCCAAGTCCTATCTGGGAGAAATCACAATTCTGCCAATGCAATATATGCCAAAGTCATTTCAACCGCGACATGCTCTGCTCGCATATTATTTGGTCCATTTAAGTACGAAGAATCTGCTCTGATGTCATCTGATCAAGACCAAGCAATTTAAACCAACCATTCAACTCCTTCACGAGATCATCTTTATTCGTATAAACAAGTATATTCCCATCCTCTAGGTCTTCGGCGAATGCATTTCGATGGAATTTAGCAATCCTGGTATTGGGACCACCCATTTGCCTGGAATACTGGACGAGCTGCGAGCGCCAATGATAGATAAATTTGCGCATTGTGAGGACGATCTCGCTAACCTTGGATCGTGAGTTTTCTCCAATGTAGGCTATAACTATGAGGAAATGCAGAACTTTGATGCGTTCTTCTGGTGATGGTGCCGGGCATGCAACCGGATCTATCAGGTAGTAGACGGTGAGAAGAAGTCTCAAGGACCCTTTGTAATCCTGAGTTTTGGTGCGGGAGTCTAGATCAAACTGACCGCCGAATAGACTCATGCATGCTCTTCTGAGACCAGGGCAATCGTGGCCGAACCCATAGGTTTTCAGATCAGCAATGATCCTGTGATCGATCGATAGTTGTTCTTTGAGTTTTTCCTCGTCGACTTCAGGCTTGTAATTGTCAACGTAAATTGAAAGCATGCGCTCTCGAAGATCACCGGTCGGTCCTAGATTTCCTCGAATACATAAAGTACACTTGCAATCAAGCTTTTCTTTTCTCATAAATTCAAGACGGCGGGCTTCGTAGTCATTCCAAGAACTGAAACGGCGGGTAATCTCAGTGTTGGCAGGGATCGTACAATTAGCTTGTAGGATGTATGCTTTTCCATCAAAGTACTCGCGAGTGTTGGCATTGCAATCATTTCTCATGATTGTGATGAACGGCTCATAGCAGTCTAGAAACACATTTGTTATTATGCCTTTATTTTGAAAACAGTAGAATGAGAATTATCGAATGAGCTTTACTTACAACCACAAGGAATACTCGTTGGAGAACTTGTGTTCCAATAACTTATATCATGCCTATTGAATCGGCATATGAATGGTTGGTACATCGGAATAAATTGATGAACAGCCTGTCATAGTGATTAGCAATACTGTGCAAAATGTTTGAACTTGTCAACTAACATAGCAGAGAATATGGAAGATTGAATCTTCGTGCACAGGTGACTTTGCGAGAAATTTCATATTGAGACTCAAATTTCTGTAGGAAGTCTCCGTAGAAGGCCCGAAGTCATACAAATTCCCTATCGGTGCTGTGAAAAAATCCCTCATTATTTCTTCTGTAAGAAGACCTGCCTTGGCCATGCACAGGAAACGGAGAACAAAGCGGAAATCCGTACGTTCAATGAAGGACTCTGCCAAGGGCTCTTCGGACAAAAAGTCTACGAAAGTAAGACATTCATGCTTATGATGGTGTTCAAATGCTTCCTTCTGGCATCTCTGTTTTGTGTTAGCTTTTCGAACCAGATTCAACAAAGTGAATATAACGATAATTCTTAATCTTACCTCGTCACAGTAGTGGTGCACCCCACAGCTTCCACATTGGTCGAATGGGATAGCTGTCTCGGTATTTCTTTCTACGGTACTGACAGTCCCTAATCCGCGCTCGACGCTCTGGTATGCAAAGCAGTTATCGCAGGTTCTTAATCTCGTGTTGTTTTGTTCGACCTATAAGTATTAGTATATTTTTGAAGCATTCAGGTCCAATAGAGTGCCCTGAGGTGAGTGAAGTATTAGAGATGTAGGGATCTAGACGCCAAAGCTTGCTGAGTGAATATACAAAACCCCTTAATTCAGTCCCTCAAAATGATAGAAACTGTAAGAGCTCCTTTTTTAGAGGAACTCAAAGTCGCCAGCGCTTTTCTTTTAATCAGTTGAGGTAAAAGATACTCAGTAGATCAATTAATCACTCTAATAGACAATAAATGGCTATCTAGAGCTATAGGCAAAAGCATCTTCTCAGAAATCTGAATTCAATGTGTGGTGTGACCCTGATGTTTTGAGGAAATGACACAATCTTCAAGATTATTGAAACCCACAAACAAGAAAGTTAGGAGTATATAAATTGAAATGAATGTGTTTTTGAGAGCTCTCCAACCAGTCCGCAAGTACACTGCAAATCAACTTTGACCATGCCGTTAAAGACAGATATGTGTCAGACCAGAAATGCCAGAATTTCTTGAAAATTTCTGCAGAAATTGGTATGCAGTCAAACATAAGGTGTTGGTTCGATAGAAAGGGGCCAAAGTTTGTAACTCGCGGTTTGTGGAATTGCAATTCGTCTAATCTCAAAGGAAAAATGTATCAAGAGACGATTATAAACGAAAAAAGGAGGAAAGAAGAACATGGAACCACCTACAATGGCGAACAAAGGTTTCTTGATTGTAAATAAGACATCTCCTGGAGATACAGCCTTATCAACATAAAGACCTTTGTTTTTGGGATCGATGAGAGAGGGGTGGACGGATAGTGGAACCTAATAATAAAATATCAGTTCAATTCAATCAAAATCCAATCTATAAATCATCATTTAGGCGGAATAAATACTTACGATACACTCGATACGCTCAGGGATGGAGGCATCAGCAGGAGTGTAAGGGACAGGTTGGGGTAGATCATCAACCATATCAGGATCGACGGCCAGAGGGTGTTGTTCTGTAGCCATGATTGTGGTACCTAGTGGGTGGTTTTGTGAAAGTTTGTGGAGAAAAAAAGAGAAAGAAAGCAGGGCGTAAGAAGATTTCAAGACTGAGGTAAGCAAATTTGAGGTGAATTTAGACTTCAGTCCATTGAATTGTTATGTGCTCTGGCATTTTGAAAATTCACTGGGACTTATGTAGTTAGTAGTTAAGGGAGTTAGGCAAAAGATGCAGCAACCTGCTACGTGATAGATGATCTTGGGGACTTAGCAGTCGGATATGCGTCCTTTTACTACTTCAAAATTCCAATCCCGCATCCATAATGTTTTCTAAATACCTTTGCCGTAAAACTGAACCTCATATTTTCCAACCCGCATTATGTGTACTCCAATGTATCATCCAGAGAACCTTATTGGCTTCAGTTCATAAAGAGGCTAACACACAAACATCATGAAGCATGCATTCAACCATTTCGTAAGAAAGAGCAAACATCATTCCTACATAGGATGAGTCCAAATGACTTTGGGCATAATTTTGTACTGGTGCATATTGTACGTTGAAAATAAAGAGTTTAAAGCAAGTTCTTTGTGGTTCTTAATGAGCCAGCCCCTGGAATAGCCGAAGTCTCACTTGATCTAAATTAGGTACTCAGAGACAACAAAGGGTATCCAGCAGAATGCCAATTATATAAAAGTTGAAGGCTGGGTTTCAAAGAGCTGTATGTCAGTTTGGATTATAGAGCGCAGAACTACAGGTGTAATCATCGGTTCAAACGTTCAAGAGCAAAATTCCCGAAATTTGATAGAGTGCAGACAGATTTCTGAAAAGGCATTTAGTCGTTGATGTGCATCAAATGGTCACTGATGGAGTGGAGAACTAACGGCGACAGCGATCATTTGATATCACTAGCACTATCCCCAGATTTCGGTTACACCCGAGAGTATAAAATGCGAAAGACAACCAATAAGATATCATCAATAAGAGAGCCCTGGTGGCCCATGTCAATTAGTCAGGAACGTAAAGGTGCACAGACAAGCTTGATCTCGTCCGTGCTTTGAATCCCTTCCCTCAGCTCTCCATTTCAATATGCTCGTTGAAATTCATCCATCAATTACAATGTTTCCATAAGAGATTTTTCATTTCTTGATTCCTCCAATTCTCGTTATTAGGAGCTCATTAAGATCAATTCATTTGGTTCAACATCAAAGTCGGTGAAGGTTTAGTCGTAATTAAATAATACATAGGTAGGAAAAGGGCACAATGCGAGTGTCACTTCTCGCGATAGTGACGGGCCTTCTATATGGGATTATAGAAGCCTCTCCAGCTCGTAGAGCAGGTACGTGAACATTAGCTGCCTTCTTCTTGAGAAGTATTTTCTTTATTGACTTATTCTCCCACAGAATCTGATACAGTAAACTCCAGCGATCATTCCTCAACTGGATCTCCTACTTCCACCGCAATAGATGCCTCTGCCACAAACAAAGCAACTACAGCAGCAGAAACTACATCCTCGATTACAGATGAAGGATTGAACCCATGGGTCACCGTCGATGCCAGTGGACATGCGTCAACAGTTACACCCATTCTTACGACGATCAACAGTAAAGTCACTACAAGTGATGCTGCTCCAGCACAATTGACTGCTACAAGTGCTTCCTCTCTTTCTGAAGCGTCAACGATATCTACATCTAGTGAAGCGGTACCTACACCAACAGGTGGTGGAGCCTTTGAGGTCTGCCACAATCTCAAAGGAAAGTTTGCACCGTTTTGTAAGCCAGATAATGGATCTAGTGTATATGTCGACGAGACATATTATGGTTAGCACTTCTAACTTATTTCATCGGGTGATTGCTGACATTATACAGTTACTTGGGATGCTCGGTACTTCGCTGGGCCGAATATTTCTGTTTTTATACAGGCGAACTATGTAAATGCTTCAGGCGGAGGGGTACAGGCTTTTCAATCAGTGCCCACAAGTAATAATCTTGGTTTTATTTCTTGGACGATAGATAAGAGCTGGTTAAAGAGCATGAAGTTCAACAACGTAACTTTATTTGTCACACCCACCCAGAAAACGGATATCAGTTCCGTACAAGGACCAACAATCATGGTGACTACTTCTCCTGCGCCTGAGCCATATCGTCAATCTCCAAGCAAAGCTCCACATGGCGCTTCTCTCTACATTGCTCTTCCAACAGTCCTCGCTTTTATTGTCCTAGTGATTGGTGGAACGTGGTATTGCAATCGAAAGCATCGCACCATTGGGATGGGTAGTGTAATGGGTCGACGCAAGGGATATGGAACTGGCTCGAGAAGACAAAGAATGGGATTAGGAAGGAAGAATGACCGAGCAATCATGTTGAGAAACCAGGAGTTAACAGCCGATGGCCAGTACAGGGATATTCCACCATCAAGAGTAGATGATCCAACGATGCATTATCGGGATGAAACGGGTTGGGATAATGATGAGAGTTTCAAAGACGAGACTAGACGAAAAGCTGGATCAAGACTCTAATATTCAGAATAAATCCCAGGTGTGTATGATTACGGGAACAGTCGTGGGATATGGATGTACAAAACGATGATGGCATAGAACTTTCATGGTGATTGGCTCTGAAAAGTTCGGGCTTGGAGTTTTTGATGAATTAGTATAATATTAATAATCTTTAGCTTCACTATCTAGGTTTTTGGCATTCAAATATTCTCTGAATATCCGAGCTCTTGAATCAATGAGTTTTTTTGTGAGTGACGAGTCAATTACAGCCCTCACTTATGATGGGGGTAAAGAGCATCTGCAGTGACCGGGAGATGTACTCAAAATTAATGTTTTGAAGAACTTTTCAGTGTCTCAGAAGCGTTCAATACTTAAGAGAATTCGGAAGTTCTAAAATCCTCATTTTCTGGACTACATCCCGGGTTATTGGATATAATAGTCGCACCGTATTGTTTCGTACGTGCTTGGATTTCGGAAAGGATATCGTTTTTCGGAGATATCTCAAACAAATGCGTTTTCTTCTATGTCGTCTGGAGCAAGGCGAGACCTGGCTACCTTTCTTTTCCAGGTACATTCCTGCATCGTAGTCATGAGGAATTCGTTTTACATCTCCTGTTCATCAGATAGTCCTTTATGAGCGGCTACTGGTAGTTCAGTAAAGGTCTGGATAGATTGAAACCAATTCAGATGAGACAAGGTGGAGAGGAATTTGTGAGCTGCTTTGTTTTCTAGAACTGTTTGGTCTTGAAAATTGATAGCCAGATGCGAGATTTAGGACGATAAATCGTGATCAAATAGCTGTCCAGAGTAACCATAGTACTACTTCTTCATGTACTTGGTTCACGTTTTCGGAGGTCGGATTAGCTGTTAGGGTGAGAGAGGGTATAGATTCTCGTGAAGTTTCCCGGAAGGGGGTGATTCGAAAAGAGAACACGTGATAGATATAACCCAGCGGCATGTCTTATACGGAGTTCTTGAGCTTTTGGTTTTGTAAGGTCTATATCTTCTCCCGACCCACGTAGATTTTTCAAGTCAAATAAAAGAAGACAAAACGATGTGGTTAGGTCTCACATCTCGTTCAGTAACTCACAAATTGTCAAGTATATTTGAGCTGCGGGATCCGTTAAACCCAGTATGATATCTCGCAAAATATCAATTCAACATCTTAAGCCATCTCCACACTCCGTCGCACAAGATCACATTACATCTTCTTTCCCTCGAATGATCATCACACTTTTGATTCTCATTACATTTCCATCATCATTAACCCACGCATCCACCTCCCCCATCAACTCACAGTCTAAATGCACCTCCGCAAACCAAACGACAAAAAGCAAGGCTGCGCATGCACCTCATCATTAGATCAACCTATGTCCCTCCCGCACATGGCGTCTGTCCGTCACTCCACTTTCCTCGGAAAGACACATTTGCATGTACATGCAACATTCATGCACATCGGTATCCGATATGTGAGCTAACGCGGTATGGATGCAGTGATACGTATATGTAGCGAAGCTACTGTTGTGCTTCGTGTTACTGGATATGTGGATGAAAAATTTGCGAAGGGAAGTGGAGGGGTAGGATGAGGAGGGACGTTTGTATCGGGAGGAAATATTAGGTGCGGGAGATTTGGGAAAGAGAAGAAAGAGGGAATGTGGATTTGGTGTTTGTACGCTGTGTAGGGACTTTTGTGTGCATGTTAAGGGCTGGAGATGATGTGTTGGTAATGTAATGCTTGATTACTGGGTGTTGGGGAAGAATGAAGAGGTATTTGATGAGTATATCTTCAACTTCGAAGATGGTAGATGAATAGGTATAACAATATGATGATGATGATGATGATAATGATGAAATAGCAACTCTCGCTATTATTTCTATGTTTGATACAATTCTATCTTCCCAAATCTATCCGCTTCGCTCCACTCCTCCTCCTGTTCTGTTTGCCATTGCACACATATCATAAAACTTCGATCAAATCCAGATTGGATTAGACCAGCATAATGCAACTTCTCAATGTAATATTCTCCATGTATTATTCCATTTCACTTTACTCCATAACCATAATCCCGTCGCACCTGCAACTCAGTATGCTGCGGCGAGAAGAATAGATGAGTTTCACATGCATCTAGTCTTTCCAAGTTAGATATTCTACCATGACATATCATAAATCTTTCACTTAGATGATGAATCTTGATCATTGCAATATCCTCGTCATTTCGATCTAGTAACCCCGTCATCTCATCACAGTAAGATATCTAGTGGCCCCCAACCCAATCCTCTCATCCATCCAAATCAATTGATCGATGATTATCTTCCCAATTTAACATTCCATAATAATTGAAGAACAAGAAGAGAAATAAATGATACTGAATAAAAGACTACTCCTCAAAATCTCTCGTATAATAACGACATTCCCCTCTAATCCTCCACATACCACCATCGATGATTTAGTTTCACGATAATCTGATGTGATCTTTGATATACAGGAATCTCATCTTATGTGAGAAACAACCTTTTGCATGTGCAGAGAAATAGAGGCGCAATTGTGAAAGGATGGGAAAATTCGACAACTCTTCATGAATGATGATACTAAATCGTTTTTTTGTTGAAGAAAAGAATTCTAATCGATGAATGGTGGGAGAGGTACGAAGATACCGACACATGTTGTGTGTGACGTGAGCTAAGAGTGATCTACCGGCTGTGGGCCTGTGGCAGTGATGCGACGCTGATGTGAGCTCAGAAAATAAAACGTCCACGGGTTGGTAAGGCAGCTCGGTTACCTCGTTTACCTCGTACAAGAATAGCAAAATGCTGACGCTACGAAACACAACACAACAACGGTAAAGTTCACGTGATGTAGTTATCTGCGTCTTGAATGCATTTTATTTCCATGTAATGGGATTTCTCAAACTTGTCAGAATTCAGGTTTATTAGGATTCTTGGGTCGAGGCCCAAATATTATCAACGCATCGAATTTTGAATTGATACCTAAAGTTTTTCATGTGGCCGTTACTACCTTGCGATCCTGATTTTCCTTTCCCAAGAATGATGAAACAAACTACGTAGGTAAATTGCCAAATAGGAAAGAAAGCGAGAAAGTGGAAAATGTGAAATGCATGAAAAGATTTCGTGATTCATGACTCATGTCCAATACTCCTTTGGGACGAGAACGATACTATCCAACAAGTCCTTTGTGCGTGCAAATTTCCATCCCATCGCGCGGTTAATCAACCCTCCCTCAGTTATCAACCCATGTATTCTCAAACCCCGAACTCGCCGACCAAAATAAACATATCTCATATCTCATATCTCATACTCAATTTCCCAATATCTCAAGCTCATCTGCACGTTCGCAACGATATCACATCAAGCGTGTGATCAAACATGCCATGATAACCGTAAACCATGACCCTATTCACATCATCCACAACCACAGAACGCCATCTACTCCACCACTTCTTCACTCCAATCACCCAAACCTGCCTCGCCAAAATGAACCGGTCCCAACTTCAAGAAACGCCTTGAACTCATCCCCTTTGGTCCATCCACACTAGAAATTGTGCTATTGCTCGCCTCACTACTCATGCTCTCACTCCTCGCCGCCTTTCCCAATTCCTGCTCAATGCTGCCCAAATTCTTGGCACGACCATCCTCATCACTGACTCCTTTCTCACCGAGCTCCTCACCCCCAATTGTACCACGCGTCTGATCTCCCAGCTGACGCGGCGCCAAAGCAGCAGACACTTTGGCCGACTGAGCCACGGGATAACCAGCCGAAGTCTTCGGAGCCAGATACAGAAAAGAATGCGAATCCTGACTCGCCTCTTCAGCAGCGGGAACAAAGTTTTCCTGTCCGCTCATGGCGAGAGCCTGGATTTCGGAAGCAGGCATGGAAGCTCCTGCATTTGTTGGGACTTGGGAGGTCATTTTGCGGGTGCGGATTTGGTAATGTGACTGAATGAGTTTAAATAAATTGAATACGAGAATGTTCCTAGATGCTTGGCTAGGTATGCTATTTTACTTTGCAGTGTCCCGGAAGATTGGTGAGGTAATTTTGGGGGGAGGATTGCGGGAGAAGTTGTTTGGAACGTGTGACGGGAAGGATGTTGTACGAGCGAGATGGGGTCGCAGAAGAGGTCTAAGGAAGGAGGTGGATAGGATTTTGGGGTTTGGTGTGGATGAGATGAGATGAACTTTCTAAGGGGGAATTGAAGAGATTTCGGTTTGAGAGTAATGAGAAGAGAAAATGTTCTGGAAAGGAATGACAAAATGTCACCTTTCTTTTTATGGTGTGATTTCCGCTAACTACTGAGCCTTCTACCGCGGTTGGAGCAACTTGAAAGATTTCAACGCCGAATCATGCAGGATTAACGCACGTGCAAGAAAGATTGGTCGGCTGATAAATAATGTGGTAATTGCGTGATCAATGGCAAGAAGTGTGATTGCAAATCAAACTTTGTCTTTTTGAAGCAAATTGAAAACATCATTATTCATGCAGATATATGAAGATATATGTTGGCAGTATAGCTACGACGACGACGAAGCTAATTGCCTAAACGGGAAATGGATGTTGTGAAGTCACGAAAACAAATAGGCTCTCCCAAGCTCTCCCAAGCTCTCTCTTCGTTCAGTCTGCGACTGAAGGCTTATTCACATTCTATTGATTGGATCAACCCCGCCGTCAAGAAGAAAGATCGGAATGGCAGAAAGAGGGGACCCCACACAACATCAGGGGTATCCGAGCTTGAGAAAATGCCGAGGTTAAAACATTTATGATTGTAGATTCGCAACATTCAATACCTAGGTATGCAAACAAATACAAAAAAGGACGTTGCTTCTGAGTTGTAAAGTGGACATGAACTTCATTGGGTACATTCTCAGTGATATGCTTTCCTTCTGAGATCTTCGTGGACGGGAATAGTAATCAAAACGAGCAGGTGTAGGAGGACATGAACCGATGATATCCTTCTACCACGTCTAGCCACTGAACAATCTATTTGTCTGATCTCTACATCAACCAATCCACAGTTGACATGATGCGACAGAAAGAAACAGACTTGGCTGATGGGTGAAGTGAAGAGGGGTAAAAGACTTGCCATAAAGCCAGGAAAAATTGTGAGGTATTAACGGCGAGCAAAGCGCTCAGTAGTCTTCGAAAACTTGCCAATATCACACGCGGCTCGTACAATGCCCTAGATGGCTTAACGCTGAGCCTGTGATATGAGAAAAGGCGAGTATTCTCCTATCTTCGAAGAGAATGCACAATTGTTCACGGGACAGTGAAGTGTGACTCCCAAACTGCCAACACGAAAACCAACGATGAACGAGTGTGCCAGTTGATGAAGACTAATTGGAAGTCTCGTAAAACGCAAGAAAAGGAAGGATGCAAGTAGGAATTTGCCTAAACCAATATCTCAATTCCACTTGTTGCCAGACTTCATCCAGAAGTCGAGAAGATCTTCTCTCCTTTCTCTGGCGAAATTACGCAGCACCAACAAGAACCAACAAGGCCCTCTTATTCTCTACTATGAGCTCAGCCTCAATTACGAGATGTCGGCACATAGTTCATGAAGATGAACAAGCACCAAGAGTTATTGAACCATGGAATTGGAATATATTCAATCACGTGATGTAAAGCTGACCATGGACTGAAGGCAGACGGGCCTCGATTTGGGCCTCGAGAATTGTGATGGTGTGCTGATTCGATGTGTTGCAAGACTCACTTATGCAAGAGCGGATTACCTTCTATTAATGATGAAACGGCTGAGAGAGCTAAATGCATTGCCGTTTTGCTCTACATTCAGAAGGCATACATGCACGCTTTAATACGACGTATTGTCCATCAGCAGTAGTGCCCTTCTTTTTTTGGACAAATCATTTCTCGGAAAAGTACGAGTAGAGTAATGTTTGATAGCTAGAATTCCCCTGCGTTACCTCCCGCCTCCTCTTGACGATGAATATGATCCGTCTTACTATGCACCACGCCCAGAATGTGATTGTGATTTGATTGTGAACGTTCTAGATGGTGAAGGTCCGCTATGATATCTTTCTTCAAGTCTATGTTATCTCCGTGATTGCAGGGCATAGCATAAACGAGAGTTATGGTAACCCGGTGGACTTCGGATGTATGCACTCGTGTTACGCGACATGTAGCTATGAGCATATCTCATTCCGAAAGCATCATCATTGGTGGATTGCAGAACGACTATTGAACAGGAATGAAATCATTTTTATTTTCTTTCCCAATGAATATACGATCCGATTCCGAATTCTCATCAGATCCGAAAGGGATCAAGGTTCCTATGGAGCAAGCCAGAGAAGACTGTGGATGCAAGTGGTGTTTAAAGAGATTTCGTCGATCTAAGCCTGTTCTTGAGTATACTGTATCATGAAACCATGCCAGAAAGACGATTGCACGTTCTTTTGTCTCTTGTCTCTTGTCTTTTGTCTTTGTCTATCCGGTATTCACAGGACTTTCATTTTATGATGTGTAGTAGTGAGTCGTAGTGGTAGTAGTCGTGGTCGTGGTAGTGGTAGGTGCGTTGTCTACTCTCTTGTGGTGGTTTTTCGGAGTTCGGAGGTAAGTGGGACGTTTTAAATCGAATACTATTTAGCCTAGGGTGTGTTAGACAAGGGAACCTAGTTAAAGTAAAGTGTCTACTCCTCTAGTGTCTACGAAGTAGTGTTTTGTCTAGTATCTAGTGTCTGGTGTCTAGTAACAATATCAATTGATCAGTGTTGGCATTTCATATTGTCGGTTCTCTTCTCTTCGGCTCCGAAACCCTTCTGAATGTCTCGAGTGGCCCCATCTAGGATAGTTGATAATTAGTTAGGCACATTGCAATACTGAGGAAAGCCTCCCCCCGTGCCCGTCTCTAAGAAGTGGCTTCATATTGAAAAACCCCCTTGCTCAGCTTCTTGTACTACCATCACTTGACGCGGTCTTACTTACGAGGAAAGTACAAGGATATTGGGCAGTCATTCCCCTTCTTCAATTTCATACTTACTACCCTTGTTTTCCTCAGACGATACATCAATAAACATTCCACCGGCGTCTATTAATCGCCTCCAATTCGCTGTGCCGCTAACAAACGGACGTCACACATGAGTTCCTGAAAATTTCGAAATTATCCGGTGTCTATCACATTGCTTATCGAAGATGGACACTGGTTGATCAGGTCATCACCCTATAGCTAATGCAATTTCAGCCAGGCAACCTGTAGGTAGCAAGCCAAGGGGAATTTCAAAAATTGGAACTCGAAAGGCTCAATCGAGTCAAGATCCTGTATGTCTCCTTTCGCAGAATTAGTCAATCATCTCCCGTATCTGACAGCGGACACGGCTGTGGGTATCCGTCGTCAAAATAACATGACGTCGGAACCCTGCAGAACGAATGGACTTGTGGCCCCTTGTGACTTGACAGAGTATCGCGAGAGGCTAAAGTGCTGTGATGAACCACGCATATTAAGTTTGAAGCCGTTGGAATCCTTTACATCCCCCATTGTGGAGTCAAGAAATGCCTTAGTGCAGGTCGGGAGGCCGATGAGCGGGCCGATACCGACTGAAGACTGCAATATGACCTGCTTCAGGATATTGAATATTCACTCCTGTTCCTGTAGGTAGGTTTGCTTGCATTGACCGAACCTTGGCCCGTAATTTGATGGCCCGTACCTACATACAATCGTTACACGATAGCCATCTTCGAGAAAGCCGAGATCCTTCTTAGATGCGGTGAACTTCTTGAAACATCAATCATAGAAATAATTAGTACTCCAAACCATCATCATTCATCCATTCATCATCTTTTGGCTGCAGAAAACTCGAGTCCTGCCGGCGATCTGTGCCTGGTGCCCCCGGAACAGGCCGTCCAGAAGATTGCCCAATCCAGTCGCAAAACCTTCCTTCGACAGCTACAAGTGCCGTATTGTGATCATTTTCAGGGATAACTTTTTGGATGAGAGATGGAAAAGGAGAAAGTAGAGACGTTGCCGCGAAAGTGCATGACATAGTGGCGTTTCTGCCAACAATCGTAGAATTCAATCAATCACGCATGTAAAAGTCCGGCCACCTGCCGATGTGAAATGATTCAGCCGTAGGGCAGAGTTGTACTAATTGAATGAGTACGAACGGCGAGCTGATGAATATGTTGGTGATCAGTCCTCGAGGGGCCAATTGTAACCAAGATCGCGGCAACTTAACGTTGGTGAACGTTGGACTAACCCTAGCGAGGCAAGCTAAAGAGGAATAGAAAATATGCATAATTGCGGCTGTTGGGTAGAATGTTAAATTGTAAGAGATGTGTGAGAGAAAAAGAGGATACCGGTTAAGATTACTATATAAAAAAAATTGTTTGAATTGTTGAATTGGTTGTAGATTCTGAATTCTTTTTGGACCGCCGAGTCCCCGAGTCTGTCAGCAACCAGGGCCGACGGTTGAAGGTGGATCATAAGAGAAAACAAGGTCCCAGGCGCTCCCGCAATTGAGTTTTCCCTGGGTTCAGAGGTTGTAATTATCACCTAGCACTGGTTGAATACATCTGATGCAATTTGTCAACCCAGCCCTACAGCAAGATGATCCCTTTGTCGATTCCCGTTATCGCGAAAAGCGAGAAAAAGCTTCGAGAAGCCTTACGTACTTGAGTGCTGTTTGAAAGTCTTGCTGTGCCATTTCCTGGATTAATAGAACTCATGAACTAAATGCTCTTAGGGTGTGATATATTTCTATTTTGGAACAAAAGGTTGGGTCGATACGATTTCAAAGGTAGAGAAGCCTCTTTTCACAATGTCCGCTTGACACATCCACATGGCACCCCCGTAGAATATGATTCATCTAAGGGTTCAAAGCGTCTAAAACCGAGAGATCTATAGGTGCTACGTGAGGTACTAAGGTAGTAAAAAGCCTAAGCCTGCCATTAGCATCGTAGTGTATGTTGTGAGCCGCAGTCTCTAATCGGATCTAAGCCGTTTAATTGGAGGATAGTTGTACAAAGACCAAGAGAACTTTGGAATTCTCGATATTTGATTCGACCAATGTTGCGACCCCATGTATGAAATGGCACTCTTACTGTGGCTTTGGTCTTGTTTTCCTCTTTTGGCGGATAGTCAATCTGGGTTGTAGTTTGTGATTTGACCTGGTCTATAGTTTGGTCTGGTTTTAGTTGGCGTGGTCATACACGAAACAATTTAATCAGGATGATAATTTTTATTAAGTGCTAGATATAATTGCTCCATACTAAGAATGAGACTAATAAAGGGTCCAAGAGAACAAAACTGGTGAGATTTAGTCGAAAATGAAGGGGGAAAAACGTCAAACCCCCGTTAAACGACACCACCTAAGCCTAATACAATAGCGAGAGCACTGACGACTGATGTGATTACATATATGATGAATTGATCTGTCAACTCCAAACCCCCAATTTCGTAAAACCCCCAACTTATCTTATTTTATTTACTAGAGGACTAGATGACTAGATTACAATAATATTACGCAATGGCATGATTTAGCTCACTAGATGTATTCTTTCTTCCAGTTATCTATCCCCACGCGCAGGTTCATTAAGCCATGATCTAAAATCGGTCAACTGAAATCAAGCTTGTGTATTGTGTAATCACTGTAATGGACCGTACTTGGCTCAAAATAAGTACAGCAATTATGTTTCCTTTGCCCTTGCCCTCTAGTGTCTCTGCTCTAGTCTCTAGTCTCTAGCCTCTAGCCTCTACTTTCTAGCCTCTAATCAATCTAGTCTCTAGATCTACATTTGCTACTGAAGATGGTTAAGGGTAATTTAGTTGCAGGTCCCATTATTTGGTCCTTGTAACTTTTGCAAACCTTGCAGGTCCTTGCTGCCTCGGGTGGATCATCCATTTTGTAATTTTCAATAATCAGAACGCTTGACTTGTCCGCAACTGCATCGATCCTCCTTTCGCCGTACCTGCAATCTAGGATGGCCATGTGAGCTTGCGCTTTTAGCTATGGCGCCCTACCGATACCATGTCAGCGATGGAATTGATACCTGCCCGCCTTACCACTACTCTCACTGTGTTCCTTAAATCCTCTAGCCAACCGTTTGCGCGGCGGATGACGGCTATTTTCTTGTTGGTATTCACGGAAAGCCTGGTATGATACCTCTATGGCTACAGCTCGATCTGCCAATTCCAACGACATCAAACCCCTTACGGAAAGAACTACCAACAAGAAGGCACACCAGCTCGTCGGCAGGCATCTCCCCCCCTCTCAGACTGACTTCGTGTTGACATCCTGCGATGGATGGCAAAGCAAACAACATTTTCCAAATTGAATGACAGGCAGTACCGTTCACTCGGAATGGTACGACGGTGTATAAAGCAAGCTGCCGTCGCTCATGATTTTAGAGGTTCAACAGCTCCATCATCACTTCTAAGTTCACCACCACACAAATAGTCTACCATCTACAATATATTTATCTGCCAGCTTTTCCTCATATAAAAAGTTCCTCAGCAAATACATCATCTCACGCACATTCGCCATTGTCCAAGTAAGTACCAAACTTCACTTGTGCTTCACTTTTTCCTTAGGATAAAGAGTTTCTAGCCCTTATCCTTGCCATTGATATCCAATGCTAATTCCGGTGCGTCTTAATAGGTCAATTCCAAATTTCCACTACAAGCTCACGATACTTTCCCGAACAATCACCGCCAAAATGTGCACTCACTACGTCGTCTACAAAAGCTGCAACAGACACTTCGACACCAAGATAGTCAAATGTGCTGCTTGCAAAGCGAGTGGAAATTGCCCAAGTGGACCAAAAATTGAGACATCCAATGCTGGAGAACCATGTACAAGTGGCTGTCCCTCGTAAGTAAGTGCGACTCCAACATTCCTGCTTAGTCATCTACTGATTAAGATCAGAGAATATGCCTCCTCGAACCTTTAAACCGTATTCGAAGGCGGCACCTCGGAATTCTCCAATCGTCTCCGACGGGACTAGTCGAGTGGAGCTGGATATTTTGTGGGCATCCGTGCAGATGAAGGGGTTTGGAGCTAGAGGCGAATTCAGAACAGGGTCAGGAATCTAAGGTGCAAAGATTGGTCATGAATCGCTGCTGTAATCATACAAGCATACTTGGGAGTTCATGGGACAATATCTCATTGTGTTGTTACTTTTGGGGGGGTTTCGTTCTGCTGTGGTAGATTTTAGTCGACACTTTTTTTTCCTAATTACAATCGTCTTTCTTTTGAATCATATTGAATGTAGCAAAATGTGAAGAGTGCACAAGTGAGGTCAATTTTACCAAATATATCAGCCAATACAGTTTTGGACAATTCAATTGTTCTACTGCCTCTTCACCAAAGTACGTCCTCATGTTGAACTCTCTTTTCTTCCGAAATTCTGCCAACCAAACATGTGGCAAAAGAGATCATGTACGCTAGCTATGGAGCAAAACTTGAGTGAGGTTGAACAATTTGCCGTGCGGCTTTCTTTGTGTAACTACAGGCCCCCTGAGAGAGCGCGACACCCGCCGTCTTCGACTGACTGATAGTCTTATCAGTCGTATTGCGGCTAATATCCCGCAAGCAACGGGCAGCGAATGTGACATGGGCTATCACCGATCGATAAGAAAGGGGAAGAAGCGCGGTTGAAATTCCAGGTCCAGGGATGCAAATCCTTGCATTTTACATGCAGCTATATTCAATCATGTGATAAGGCTGGTCAGAAATCAGGCAATTGCCAGTGGAGGCCTAATCCTAGTTTTCTTTTGGACCGGATATTTCCCTTTTTAGTGCTGACAATGCGGAGAGCAACCACATCTGCGATGTCGCTATCAATGGACCTCGAAAAATTGGCAGTTCTCGGTCGTGTCCTTCCATTCACAGAGTAGCAAGTGAAGATGAGTATGTCATAGCGCGTCTACCGCCTAACACAGAGTGGATTGGTAAAGGAGAATTCTTTTGAGTAGAGATTCTGCACCACTCACACCCGTAGTGATAATGGCCAGAACTCAGCTATCAGCCAAGTTGTGGAGCTGTGATAGCATCGGGAGCAGAAGAGCGGCACGTACTTACGAGGAACAAAACTCAATGTGATAAAAATATAAGGTGTTACATGCAAATTGAGGAAAGGTACCCATCTTCCTATATGCAACATCGTGGCATTTTGGGATGACCTTCTCAAGATAGATAGAACATGATGAGTCGAAAATTCGAAATAAGCAGAGGGCCTCCTCGATGCCTAGCCTTCAAGGCCCAGGGGCATCAGACGAAATTTTTTACATGTAATGTTGTAATGTGATGAATTGTGCAGGGTAAGGCTATCCTTGCTAAATGTGAGCTCAAGGTATGCCCGCTTATGCCGTCAAAAAGTTTTACAAGGAAAAAAGGCGCCGGCTAATTAGACGCAGACTGGCGCGCCAAATAAATCACACGACAGAGAAGCTGAAGATAACTGCATACAAACTAATGCAGGTATATTACTCCATACGTTCTGGTGCAAAACTGATACCAAACCAAGAGTCCATAGACAGATGTCATTCTGAAACTCTTATGTGATAGTTTATTGTCTTGCGTTTCAGGCAACGTCATCCATATAACATTACAAGTTGGATGCTGGGAGCTGCTGCTGTGAAGGGTTTGCGGACGACCCGGACTGGTTCAAATACTAGGAATCCTAATTTCAGGTTGTGTACCCGAAAGGATTTGGAATTTCGACGATGTACATAGTATTGTGCTGTAACCAGGAACCAAGAAACAAGATAAATGATGGAGCTATCTTTTATTAAAATTTCGAGTGATGTAGATCATGACCAGGATTCCCCTTGATCTATCTCCCATCAGCTCGTATATTGATATTTATGGAGTAGTCGAATAATAAAATTATCCGCGGATGTAATAATATAAGTGAGAGGAATGAAGCATAAGATCGAAAGAGGAAGCCTGGTGGCCGGAAGTGCGGAGTTAGTAAGCATTGGTGAGTGGCAGCGGAGTGCCGCTATAATAGTCAAATGCTGCTGCTTTAATAGGTTCCCCATCTAGATGTCAATTGTCTGCTAATTATCATCCTCGTCTACAAAGCACAAAATACGTGTAGGGCATGAACAACAATGTTAAATAATACCACTTCAACAAATAGAAGGTACCTAACAATACCTAGTTCTTCTCTTTTCTGTCTTCTCTCCGTCCAATCAGCAAAAGGAATGTTTGTTATTTGAAGCCGACAAAAACATCAATTCAATTGCGTCATCACCATAATCAACATTATTGATTGATTGATCATATTGGAAGAAGAAGAAATTTCATTGCCAAATGTCTATCGACCTCAATTGGGAGACATTGACTACCGGGCCAGATGGGATTGCCCTCGCAGAAAGGATCCGAGACTTTGTACATACTAAGTTCCAGACCGTGACTTTGCCCCGCTTCATCAAGGGTGTTAAAGTACACACATTTGAATTTGGCTCAATTGCTCCAGAGGTTGAACTAAAAGATATTTGCGATCCATTACCTGATTTCTACGAAGATATCGATGACGACTATGTAGAAGATGACGAAGACGAAGAGAACTCTGAGAATTCGCAAACTGATGGGGAGAATGAAGTCGCCAAGACTTTGCGAGAGAGAAGGAGGATGGACCGAGTAGAGAGGACGGCAAATGGTTCATCACATACATCGACCCCTCCTGCATATATTGACACACGATATCCTGGACTGCGATCAATGCAAGCTTCTGGTGACACCGGAAGTCCCTTTTTAGGTGCTAGCACACCTGGTATTCCAGGTGGAACATCAAATTTGAGTTATTTCCATTCTCAATTAGCCAGTGGATTGTCTGGTACTCAAACCCCACTAGCCGCGGTTGCCGGTGCACATCTACCTCAAGGATGGCCGGACCGACCTAGCCCATCTCTACACCTATCCGCGCTCCGTAATCAATCTCATACGCCTTTATCTCATACGGCGAGTGAAAGGTCTATGACTCCTCCGCAAATTGCGGATCTAAGCCAGCAATCGCTACGCGAGAAGGCCAGTGTATCCACTCTCGCTGCTTCGTCTTCAACAACTAGACCAGCAACTCGAGACGGCGCCCCCGAAGAAACGATACCAGAGGAACACGTTGGTGAGAACGAAGAGCCAACTTCACCACCACGGAGATTTCGAGAGCCCAAGGTGGAAGATCTTCAGACTGTATTCCGAGTCCGATACTCTGGAAATATTCGGCTTTCACTCACGGTCGATATCTTACTTGACTACCCTATGCCAAGCTTCGTGGGCATTCCTGTGAAATTGAACATCACGGGGCTATCGTTTGACGGGGTTGCTGTTCTAGCATACATCCGCAAGAGAGCTCATTTCTGTTTCCTATCGCCTGAAGATGCATATGCTGCTATTGGTGCAGATGAGAAAGACGCAGATGCTTCGGCTGGCATGAAAATGGGAGCTCTTCTGCACGAGATCAAGGTTGAGAGCGAAATTGGGCAAAGGGAAAATGGCAAGCAAGTACTCAAGAATGTGGGTAAGGTAGAAAAGTTTGTTCTTGAGCAAGTCAGACGCATCTTCGAGGATGAATTTGTGTACCCTAGTTTCTGGACATTTCTGGTATAACATTTCAAGGGGAATCAAATGACATTCATTAACAACTTCGCCAATCCAAGATTATCAGTCATCAACACAATCCTCCAAGCGGGTTGGAAATTAGCACAGCTCAATGTGAGAATTTCCAAAACCTAAGATTAAATCAAGTCGGCTTGTGAATTATATGATGAGAGGAACCCAGAGCCCCTGATCCAGTCGAGCCCCTATACGCAGAATAGATATCGCTTGGTACTTGGCCTTTACACCGAAGACTCCTGTGACAACCTGGCAGACTTCTAAGCTAGGGTCGCCTTGAATCCTTGATATGCCGAATTCATGTCCAATTCCAATTCTCGCGCTTTATCCTCACTGACCTCCTCCGTTGCTCTCATTTGATTCAAAGCAATGAGCCACTGAACAATCTTCCCCCTGCCCTCAAAATTTTTGTCCGTAACCTTATTTACACTTTGTATGACATCTGACAGTAGCGGATGTAGCTGATCCTTTGCCAATAATCCCAATTTAAGTGCATCCAAAAACGTTATGAAATCTTGTGTCGCTTCGAGAATTAACGTTCCGTTAGTACCGCTGTTGTTTGAAGTGGAGGCATTATGTGATGGTGCAGTAACGGTGCTAGGTAATCCAATTCGGAGTCTTTCCGTGGCTCTTGGGACATCTATCTGTAAAGAGTCGCACTCAGTTATCACGTATTGAAAATCGAAGTTCCGGGGTATACACACATCCCATTCATTCTTGAAGGTCTCTAAATCCACAAACTCCCTAGCTACACTTTCGTCTGCTAATATAGCTTTGTATTGCTTCAATAATCGGTCGCAAGTCTCAGTGTAATCTGATTCTGGAATCGCATCCTTAAGATAGGCTCTTTCGAGTTGATCTAAAGTGATTATGATACTGAACACTTCTGCAAGTGAGTCTTGAAGGTCGCGCTCTGCTCTAGACTCGGCGAGCTTCACTTCCTGAATTTTGGAATGAGCTTGGGCATTCTCACACAGAGAGAGATATTTACCTCATCCAAATTTATTGTTGCTGATAATGCTATGTTCGGTATATAACTATGAGGTGTAGGCGCATACGCCGGCTGTCTGTTTTGATACATATTGTTCATGGAGTTCGATTAATGTCTTCGATGGGCTTGGGGGGGTCTATCGCAGGTTGTTGGTGGGGGAAAGCTTAGGCTGTCGCAATCGCGTCTGCTGTGTAACGAGTAACATTTTGCAGCCATGAAACCCTCGAATTAACGTATAAGACAAGTTTTGCATGTGGGTGTCTATCAAGATATTATTATCAACGTTGAATCATATCAAGAAGCTAATATATCGAAAAGTTCAAGGTATCGTGGATAACTGCTTTGCTGCGAGAAAGATTGCCTTGGTTGTGATTGATTAATTGAAGGTTCCTAGTAAAAGCTGCGGGACCCTCACCGCTTTTGATATGCTATATCGGTACTAGCTTATCGCTGGAAAGATTTCCATCTCAAAAAAATCTTAGAATTTATTTTGCAACTTTATTATCAAAAACTCCAATTCAACCATGGCGAAAAGTACTAAAAAGTCCACTCGTAAATTCGAGAAGAATCATCTCAAGGATACATTGGAAAAGCGTAAAGATGGCGCAAAGTATAAGCAAAGACAACAAATGAAAGCAAAGCGAACGGCTCGAAATGCTAAGGATGCCGAATTTTTGGGAGGAAAAGAGGACGGGGAGGAAGGTTCAAAGCCTAAGCCATCTGCGAAAGAGGATGCATTCGGAAAGATGAGCGTCGATGATTTCTTTCAAGGTGGTTTTGAAGTTCCAGCCAAGCTTGAAAAAAAATCGAAAGCAAAGAAGGGAGCAGAGAAGTTAGGAAAGAGGAAGAGAACCGAGCCTGAGGAAGAGGAAGAAGAGGAAGAGGAAGAGTCATCCGATGATTCAATTGGAGAGGCAC
Organism: Botrytis galanthina; assembly: GCA_004916875.1. Classification (NCBI taxonomy): domain Eukaryota; kingdom Fungi; phylum Ascomycota; class Leotiomycetes; order Helotiales; family Sclerotiniaceae; genus Botrytis; species Botrytis galanthina. The sequence goes on from PQXL01000015.1 coordinate 169,500, forward strand.
CAGTAATGAGCGACAGTGAAGATGGCGATGATGACAATGATGAAGGAATGACTGGTATGAGCAAGAGTGCCATGGATGCGCTCGCTGAGAAGGACCCGGAATTTTATAAATATCTCAAAGAGAACGACCCAGAAGCCTTGGATTTCGAGGACGATGCAGACTTTGCCGAAGTTGACGAGTTAAGTGGTGAAGAAGATGAACAACCAAAAAAGAAGAAACAAAAGAAGTCGAAAAAAGCAAAGAAGGAGGAGGTCGTAGAGGTAGAGGAGGAGGAGGCGCAAGAAGAAGAAGAAGCTGAAGAGGAAGATGCCTCTGAAGTCACTAAAGCAATGGTCACAAAGTGGACCAAAGCAATGTCTGAACAGAAGTCTCTACGGGCCATGCGACAAGTTGTTCTAGCTTTTAGAGCAGCTGCGCACGTCAATGAAGACGATGGAAAGGAATACAAATACTCGATAACGAATCCTGAAGTCTATCACGAGCTCTTGCTTGCTGCCTTGAAGCAAGTTCCCGAGGTTCTCAATCATCATCTTCCAGTTAAGGAGAGTGCTGCTGGCAAAGTCCGAGTATCAACAGATTCGAAAAAGTTCAAGACGCTGTCGCCCCTGTTGCGATCCCACATCACTTCGGTTCAACATCTCCTCGCTTCACTATCTGATGCCTCTACCCTCAAACTTACACTTTCCTCGGTTATACCACTTCTTCCATATCTCTTATCTTTCAAAAAAGTTCTCAAGAATGTCGTTAAGACCGTGGTAGACATTTGGTCCGATGCCTCGAGCACAGAAGCTACTCGAATAACTGCTTTCTTGGTTATTCGACGTCTCGCAATAATTGGTGATGCTGGATTACGGGAAGCCGTTATGAAGACAGTATACCAAGGCCTGCTCAAGGGAAGCCGAAATACCACTATTCATACTATTCAGGGAATAAATCTTATGAAGAACTCCGCCGCTGAATTGTGGGGAATCGATCAAGGTGTTGGATATACAACCGGTTTCACATTTATTCGTCAACTAGCAATTCATTTGCGAAGCAGCATCACAAACAACCAAAAGGAATCATACAAGCAAGTCTACAATTGGCAATACGTCCATTCTCTTGATTTCTGGTCGACTGTGCTAGCTGAGCATTGCAATTCCTTGAAGGAGGCTGAAACAGGAAAAGAGTCTCAACTTCGACCACTCATATACCCAACTGTTCAAGTCACCCTTGGAGCCATGCGTCTTATTCCAACTTCCACTTATTTCCCACTCCGATTCCACTTGATCCGTTCGTTACTTCGACTCTCGCGGGCCACTGGAACATACATTCCTCTGGCATCTGTGTTACTCGAGGTCCTTAACTCCGCAGAAATGAAGAAGCCCCCAAAGCCAAGCACATCTAAATTCTTCGACTTCACATCCAATTTCAAGGCTCAAAAGTCCTATCTTCGTACACGAGTTTACCAAGATGGTATTGGAGAGCAGGTGGCTGAATTACTTGCCGAGTTTTTTGTCCTCTGGTCTACTAGCATTGCACTTCCAGAACTAACATTGCCGGTTGTCGTAATGTTAAAGCGATGGCTCAAAGATGCTTCGAACAAGAGCTCCGGGAACAAGAACAGCAAAGTAAACTCCATGTTTGTACTTCTCATTCAAAAATTGGAAGCAAACTCGAAATGGATCGAGGGAAAGAGAGCTAAGGTTGAGTTCGCACCCAACGATCGAGCTGGAGTAGATGGCTTCTTGAAAGGGTTCGAATGGGAAAAGACTCCACTGGGAGCATTTGTTGTTGGACAAAGAAAGCAGAGAGAGGAAAAGGCGAAGATGTTGGAAGAAGGCAGAAGGGAAGAAGACAGAAAGAGAAAGCTGGAACGAGAGCAGGAAAAGGAAATGGGAGGTAGTGATGATGATTCTGAGGTTGATGAAGAAGAAGACTCCGAGGCCGGCTTTGAGGAGGAAGAGTAAGCCTTGGTACTTGTGATTGTTCTTATTTCGGAAAAGTGTTGGGAATATCTATCTCGGGAGTTTTGGTGGCCAAAGATCGCATACCTCTATGAATGGTATGTTGTATGACCAGCATTAGATGTGAAGCTATAGCCTAGTCTTAAAATGAATTCGTATTAATGCAACTGGCCATAGCCAACGATTTCTTATCTACGACCAGTCTATGCAGAGGACTTGGTGATTGAATCTTGTAAGCAACTGTGAAGTGTGTCCAGACTACACGAGTAAGTGAGCCCTTGATCATTACGTTGATTTGTGCAGGTTTCTGAAACCAATACTGGATATCCAGGTATCTGGGCACTTCTCCATCTCCATCGCTTAAGATGGATAGCCAATCAAAATTCGCGTGCGAATTTTATGATTTATGATTGGTCAATGCGAGAACAAATACTAAAGTTTCCAACGACCCTTTTAATGCTTTGCTTTTATGCACATGTTTACTTGGTACGGACTACCTCCAATCAATTTTTCAAACATAGGAGTAGGGGATCCAATTCAATTCCCCAAGGTTTTCACTAAACGACCAGATGATCATAGATCATAGTGGAAGCCGTTCATGTACGAAAATCCCCGGAATCATTGCCTTTTTAACTGAAAGAGGCAGCCTATGAGACGCGGATCCCCCAGGCTATCTTCATACTAACGTAGTGGGACCGTTGATGTAAATTGCCATGCAGGGACTTCAGTTTGATAGTCGCCCATGTGGTGGCTCGATAGGTTGATCAGCTTCTTGAGCAACTTGGGTTAAATGGAGCACCATTGTTGCTTCATCGGGTAATGAGGGGTACTGATACTGATAATCATAGAAGATCGATTATGCTAGATATTTTACATACTCTCACCCCTCATCTTTCTTTTTTCGCTCCTGCTGTCATTATCTATCCTTACTATCAACTACGTACAAGATCTCGTTGTCCAAAGTAATGAGAGACTACCATGGCTTCTCTTACCCTTAACATCTTAAGAGAGCCTCAGAATCAAATTTTCACCACAGTTGTGGTTTTATTCTTCTTCATTGCTGTCATTTTCTTCTCAAGAAATGCTTCTCTTTATCCCAAGAACTCGACACAAGATGAAGAAGATCCTAGTGCTTTAAAATCCTTCTTAAGATTTTTCTACGCGTCGTTTCTCAAACCGCATAATGGAGATGGTACCGAAAATGGCCAGCAAGATGCACTGGAAAGTTTCTACAAAGCACAGGCGGGAGTGTATGATGCGACAAGGAAGAGGTTGTTGAGGGGGAGAAAAGATATGCTAGCGTTGGTGGCGGCGCAACTGGTCAATAAGGCGAGTAGGGAACGTACTCATGATACAAAACGCATTTGGGTTGATGTGAGTTTTTTTCTTAGCTTAAGAAATGTCAAAGATGGCACTTTTTCAAAGCCAAGTCCTTGTGAGATATACAAAATGCTAATAATCACGAGTAGATTGGCGGTGGCACTGGATGGAATATCGAGGCGATGTCTGAATATGTCTCGGTTCCAGAGTTCTTCTCTAGCGTGTATCTTGTCGATTTCTCTCCCAGTCTATGTGAAGTTGCACGAAAGAGATTCAAGCGACTTGGCTGGAAGAATATCAAGGTTGTATGCCAGGATGCTCGCACATTTCGTCTAGAAGACCATGAAGATATTGATCTTGAAGTTGCCAATCTCTCGCGGTCGCCTACTTCGAATTATTTCTCGGATTCGAATGCTGTTGGTGGTGCGGATCTCATTACTTTGTCCTACAGCTTATCTATGATAGTAAGTGTTCGAGACTTACATTGTGATAGGATTTTCCAGTTGCTAACTATTTATAGCCTGACTTTTATTCTGTCATCGACTCTCTTGCCAACTTACTCGCACCCTCGGGAATGATTGGTGTTGTAGACTTTTACGTCCAATCGATCGTGGATCTTAGCTGTAGAAACTACACTGGCGGCGTGATAAATCGACATGTGAACTGGTTAGGAAGACTTTTCTGGCGAGCATGGTTCGATGTCGATCGTGTGAATCTAGAGGCTGGTCGTAGAGATTACCTCGAATATCGATTTGGAACTGTTCTTAGCGCAGACTCAAGAAACAATTTACTTGGATTTATTCCATACTACATATGGCTTGGATGTCAGAAGAAGCCTGCATCCTCAATAGCAGCTCCAAATTACCCGCATGAAATGGTCGAACGACTCGACGCCGCCGTAACAGAATCCCCGCATCTGTCTCCTATCAACCATACGAAAACAATATCCCGCACTGTGGATGGATCAACACTACCGGAGATTCGATCCAAAGCTTTCGAAGCAGCCATCGTAAATCTCTCAGCAAATCTGCCACTCCCTTCCTTCTTCTACCAGAATCATCACTGGCGAATCCACTACGATGATCAGCTCAAGAAACACACCCAATTTGGACAAGAATATATTTACGCCTTTACTTGGGAAGATACCCGAGTGGACGAACGTCTTCTCAACATCACTCGCGACGATGTTATCTTAGCAATAACAAGCGCAGGTGATAATATCCTCTCCTACGCCCTCAAGTCTCCTCGGCGTATCCACGCTATTGATTTAAACCCCAACCAAAATCACCTTCTCGAATTGAAAGTCGCTTCCTTCGCCGCCCTCCCCTACTCCGATTTCTGGAAACTGTTCGGTCTTGGGAAACATCCCCAGTTCCGAGAACTACTTCTTACCCGTCTCTCGCCTCACATGTCTTCTAGGGCTTTCCAATATTGGCTAACCCATGCCCACGTCTTTACCACTAGCTCTCGCGGTCTCTATGAAACCGGTGGCTCTCGCCATGCCATCCGCGTTATCCGTCTCCTATCCCAAACCCTCGGTTTTAGCAACGAAGTCAAAGCTTTGCTCACCTCCAAGACCCTCAACGAACAGCGAGAAGTCTGGAAAACAAAAATCCGACCCATAATTATGAGCCGGATTTTCTCCTACCTCGTCGTATCTCAAGAAACCTTTCTCTGGAAAGCCCTTGGTGTTCCAAAAAATCAGCTCCATATGTTGGAAGCGGATTACATAGCTTCTGAATCCGTAGCGCGAAATTCTTCGCCCCTAGAACATTCGGAGACTGATCTGAAGAAGAGTAAGGGAAGTGCGGTGTGGGAATATATGATTCAGACTCTAGATCCAGTGATTGAAAATTCGTTGATAGGGGAGGATAATCCATATTACTTGGTTTGTCTTCAAGGTTCTTATACTCAGAGATGTCACCCTGATTATCTGCGTCCGAAATCGCATCAAAAGTTATCTCGTCATGATGCGTTTGATGGGCTGAGAATTCATACGGATGAAATTGATGAAGTGATTCAAAGAATCACGCCGGGTACACTTACTATTGCAGTAGTTATGGATAGTATGGATTGGTTTGATCCGGGAGCTGAGGCTGCGGAGAAGCAGATTAGGAAGTTGAACCGAGCACTTAAGATGGGAGGAAGAGTATTATTGAGAAGCGCAGCACTGACGCCATGGTACATTTCCACGTTTGAAAAACTGGGATTCGTAGGCAAGAGAGTAGGCGCGAGGATTGGAGGGGCATGTATTGATCGGTTAGTGTTTCTACTTCGTGTCTCTGATCTTATCTACAGTACGCTAACTCGATTAATAGTGTCAATATGTATGCGTCCTGCTACTTGTTGACCAAAGTGGAGAATCTGGAGCCATTGACTCCAACAGCAAGTCCTTCGAGAGTTTCGGGTAGACAAGGGTCCATGGAATTGGAGAAACTGGAGATCTGATGGCTGGATATTATCAAATAACACTTTCCGGCTGCGAAATTTTTGCATGGTAACGGATGTAAAAGGCTTTTTTGTCTGAGGAAGTCTAGAAGTGTTTCCTTTATGTATTGAGATTGGCAGTAAAAAGTTTAAGAAGCTTTATTATGGCAAGCTATACCTTTGTTTTCACTTCTAGATGAATAGCATTATAAAATAATACTTATGAACGCAGACTTTGACAGACAATATGTGACCTAAAGTCCGGATTTATTTCGATCCAAAAACCTTGTTCCGATCATTATTTACATGGAATCGGAACTTCTGTATGAACCTCTGTAGGAACAAATGTATCTAAGCTCAGTTACCGACGACTCAACTGTTATATTTCAGTTAATACAAGACGCATTTGAGAAAACATGCTCTACATAACAAGACCCAGACCCGCAAGGTACCAATCCACCCCTGTGATATACTACATAGGTAACCATCAAGACACAGTAGACGTTCTCCATACCTACCCAAATACCCGAACAATTCATCGTGTTAATATATACTGGTACGTCAAGACCCCCTTCAAATCAAAACCAACCATTTAACTCGAGTACTCCCTCGAGACACTATAACTGTATCCCTACCCAGTATTTCCAACGCACGAATTATCTACAGAAAACAAATACCGGTACCCAACGGACAAGTTCCGACCCCCAATGACGTACCTGTAACTCATCCCAACTCGCGAGCTCCAGTGCCGAATGATCTAGTGCTCGGATGCAAGACGGGTGGGATATAGTATAGTGGCTCGGGTGGCGGATGTTGAAAGCTCACGGGTATTTGAGTTGGATTCCAAATACTTGTGGGATCGGTACTTGGGGGTTGACAATTAAGAGGATGGATGGATGGATAGACAGAATGATAAATGGATGGGCGGAATGAAGAAAAAGTAAAGTAAAGTTATTCTTTTGAGTGATGAGCTAGCTATATAGTGACTAATCAGTGATTATAACAATTTACACACGCCACGATTCAACAATTGAACATATGGGAAACACAAAGAAACGACCTGAATTCCCATCTCAGATTGACAAGTTGATGGCGCTGAGTTAAGTTCAATGCTAGGGAGTTGATGGTTTGGAGACTCTAAAGTTTAAACATCGAACTAGTAATTTGATACGAGGAGAAAGGTATCTGGCGGATAATGAATAGCTGGGGTAGAAAGAGCTATTCCTCGGTTTGTGCTCACAATTTGCAAATGTTCACATTGCTTTGTCGATCCCATCGCGGAGTTTCTGGGTCTTACGTGAATAGGGTTGGGGAAATGGAATTTAGTATCCCGGTATTTGTAATAATAGTCGGCTCTTCCAAGCGGCCTCCTAGTTCCTAGTCGGGGAAAGCGGTTGTCCCCAAAAAACTTCGAAAATACTATAATAATTGAATTATATCAA